>JAVQJX010021406.1:0-14999 GCA_036025115.1 Ambassis agassizii | reverse complement strand
AAAGCTCATTGGCCTTCAGTGTAGTAATACAACTGTTGTGTATATATATATATCTGTCAGAAAGTAGTTCCAACTTCAAACTGTCAAAACGCCCGTGGATTATCTAAGACACATTTTCTGGAAGGGGACATTGATACCTGCATTATTGCCACCTGTGGTTACATTATATTGATAGAAGGCAGAAATCTCTGAGAGGTTAGTTGGAGATATCAACAAGCCAGAGAAAAAATATTTTAGTTTTGGGGTGAACTGTGAAACCTCAAAGCTCAAATGCACAGACATAAAGCCTGCAGACAATCTATGGGCTCCCACCCTGTGTGGTATTTCAGCATACAAGTAACTGAGGTAGGCAAGAAAAACAATCAAATGCTTGACCACCATATTGTCTGTGTGTAGGTGTTTATAAGAAGGTGAATGTGAGAACGGGGGTGGACGATGTCAGTCACTTAAGTCAGTGTAAAGATGAGGTTGCACTATCAGAACTAATTGGAGCCGGATAAGAATGAGATCCATGCGGGCCTGCAGTCCAGCTGCAGCGCTGGTGACAGCATGCAGTATGCCTGCTACAGTTTGCATAATTCAGTGGCGCTGATTCGCTCTGCCCTGCCCTCTGTAGATTGTGCTTTTAGGGCTTTTCTTGCGGGGCCTTGAGGTGAAAGGGTGCAGAAACGAAGGGGTCTACAGCACTCACTTCTGAGGTCCATGAGTGAAGAGGTCCAACAGGGACTGATGCCACAGCTGCTTGTTTGCTCACATTAGACACTACTCTATGAGCTGCTACTGGCTGCTGAGGCACGGGTCCCTCAAAGTGTCGAGAGTATTTGGCCAGAGCTTGAGGGCGGAATGGTTGTTGGGCAACATGTCCCAGCACTCCTTGATCAGAGGTTACAGCATGAACTCCGACTGTGTGGGAGTATGAGGTCTTGGGTTGAGCTCCTGCGCCCTCCTTTCTTTTTCCAAAGGGAGCTTGAGAAAATACATCAAGCTGCTGCTGGGCTGCGTGGGGCGCACGTGGAAACGGAGCATTGGCAAAAACATCACTTGTGTCCTCTTGTGCAATCCGAAAGGGGGCTTTAGAGAAAACATCCACTGCCACATCAGTCCCCTCTGCTGGCTCGTCTGCATGCTGGGAATGATTTTGAGCAATTGTGCTTGGCTCATGGAAGGTAGCGGACGGTTGTGTTGGTTCTGTGTGTTCTTCATCCTCTGAGTCCAACAGTAGAGGTCTGGAACCACTACAGTCATGAGCTGCTACATGATCCTCAACAGCTCCCCCATCTTGCTGCTCTTCTTTTTGGACATCTTTCTCCTCATCTTCATCACTGGAGTGCACACAAGCCTCATTTGATTGAGAAGTACCTTCTGGAGCTTCAGACTCTTGACCTTCCTGAAGCACAATGTAGCCATTGCTCTCTCCCTGCAGATCTATGCAAGAGAACAGACACACAAATATTACAGAGGTGAACAAACCTTACAAAACAAACTTGAGAACTTGACCATGAGAGGTCCAGCAGCTCACGTCTCTAGTAAACCATCAATTCTCACACTCTAATATCTAGAAACCACAGATCTATGACCCAAGAGTGGGGAACCAGCACAAGTCTACAGCAATACAATGACAGACTGTACTCTGAACATGTCACATGACACAGATCTATTGTTATGCCATCATACAACCTTGTTTCCACACATTAGTTTGAGCACGGCTGCAGCCTCCTCAACTCAACCGTAGAAAAAACACTGCATGGAGTTAAGGGAAACAGTTTGGCTTTTAGTAGAATATTATAGTGAGTTGAAGTGGAAGGGAGCTTAGAGGGGGTCAGTGCTGTAAGTTCTGTGGAAACAAGGACAAAAGAGCCTTCAAGGCTCAAGAGTGAAAATTGTTAGGGACAGACGGGTTTTAAACAAATAAGCAGAGACAGATCAGTCTTACCTCGCAGTTGACAGCAGCAGTTAACTGGCAGCTCTTGGGAAGATGTTAGTTGAAGCCATTAAAGGGAAAACACCAGTTTTTGCTTTGTTTTTATGTCTTGAATGATTTCCCTAATCACTCATCTATTCTAAATGGTCCACAGCCCATTTCCTGTATTACACACTTTTCCACACAATCTGAGCCAGAGCTCATCAAACTGAAAAATTACTGATACTCTGCCCACTCAGAGGGGACTACCAAAACAATACACATGTAATTGTGTGGGATAACAGCTGTTTCTCACAATAATGCTCATGGAGTTTTTCTATCACTGACAATAAGCAGGGACCCACGGCTCCTGACCAAAACTTGCGTAACAATCACAGTAAGCAGAAAGTTTAGTATGTCTACCGACTTCCACCAGACGCATAACAGCACAGAACAACAGTAGTCTGCCATCAGCCACAACATTCAGGAGACAAAGACAAAAAAATTCAATATACTTTTTTTTGTGTGGAAAAACCTTTCCACACATCCAATCCAAAATCACCCAATGAGACTTCATTTACATTCACATTGATGAGTTTTATTGTCCCTCTGCTGTGTATCCCCCTCTTTGACACTTCATACAAATAGAAGTACACTCTACAGTGATGCCATTTCACATTTGAACATCTGTTGGCAATACAACTTAGACATCTTGATATAACCAATGTCCCGATTTAAAAACAAGCCCAGTGAGTATTAGTATTAGTTTAACACAGCAACACAAGTAAAACTCTATGGCCAAGGCTAGAATTCTGCAGGATACAGAACTACATTGTCTGATAAGGAGCATTACAGGAGGTTTGCATAGATTAACCACAGAAATACAAATGACTTAACTAAACAACAGTAGATGAAGGAAAGAAAAAAAAGCATAGAGCATTTACCCATGCCAATTCTTACAATAAAGTTGCTACCTAGCTTTTGATGTCATAGAAGGGAAAGAAGACTATTTAGATCCAGAACTTTCTGGATGTAGACTATACCATGATGGCAGGTCTTCCTTGCAAGAGAACTGTAATAATGAAAGGTAATACTTGATGGGATGTTGACATTGATAGTAATACAAAGTTAGTTGTAATGATGCAACTTTTTAAAAGTCAATTCATCAAATGAAAGAAGGTACTCCAGAGATATCAGGAAGTAAACTCCGTCATTAGCTCTGTTTTGCTCTGTGAGTTAGAAAATGCATCCCAATCAGGTACCAGCACTATGTGAAGAATTGCAATGGACCTCTACAAATACAATCCAGTCAGATAAGATGAACGAAGAGGATTTTAGACAGAGGAGAGGGGCAACATTTTGCACTTTTAAATACAGCTTCATGAACAAATATGCTTTTTATCTATATATCCTAAAACATTTTTACATATTTCATAATGGGACTCAGTTCATACATTCATTCTAAAGCACTATCAATAATAGTCACATTTAATCATACCATGAGAGATCAAATGTCAGTTAATATTACACTTTAAAAATCTACTTGTACTACTGCTGACAAGAGTAAACATGAGAAAAAAACAAGCATGATTTTATGTACATATAATGGAGTGTTTGGTAATATCTCCTCAGGCTGAAATAAATGTTGCGTTGGTCAACTGACCTTAGGTCGTGTGGTAAGAATGGAGAGTCGACACAGTGGGAGAGGGAGGTAAAGCTAATACCAAAAAACCTCATACACCATACTTCCTTCTGTGGTATGCTGCTAAAAATCTGCTCATTTTTTATCTGACCCTGAGAGCAGACAAACACACGGCAAACAGCGTGATTACAAAATCTCCTTCAGCTTTGGCTTTACTACAAATCAAACAATGTATTCCCTTTCATTTCTGCTGTGCTTATCTTGACAAGAGGTCAAGAATGCGAGGGCAAGTTTGTGACCCGGTGCATAAAAATGATGCAATTAGATGATGGTGACAGTGGGAGTGTCTTGCTGTGGCAGTGGAGCTGAATCAATCAACCATGTTAACACTGACTTCACCAGGAGTTTAAAGACATGAACGCAACTGGCAAATTTAGAGTTGTGTGTTCAGGAGAAATAACATCCTGCCTAATATTCAGAATATGGTGACAGCTAAAGGAAGTTAGCTGAAAATGTTTTAGTCTTCATTATACTTGTGGACAATGTGGATTTTGTTTTGCCTAATTCTCCTCATATAACACTGTGACAGGACTGCCCACCCCAAAGCTAACATTATTACTTCACTGTGTTATAAACTGGCAAGGTCAGTGAAGCAGCAGAGCTCCTTCATCTTTGTTTGGTCACTAATTTAGTTCAAAGCTTTTACTGGAAAGTGCATCAAATTATCCAGGACATCTACAGCATTTTCAAACCCCTGACACACATGACCACATGTGAAGGTGGCTTGTTTAAAAATAGCTTCAACCGTGAAGAAGTGCACAAAGTGAACACAATGCAGCTGTGATCAAGCAGCTTAGCGTGTGCGTACGATGAAGGCTGGTCACCATGGCTGTGCACTCAATGGGGGAGACTAATGCAAGTATGGTGAAAGCATGAGGAAGACCATGGTGTAAGCCGGGACATAAGCAGACGATATGCTCAAGCATTAATGAAAAGATTTTTACCAGCGTGGGAATGTCAACGGCCAGCAGAGATACATGAAACCAGCTTATCAGGCAACTAGAGATTGAGTTGAGGCCAAGGAGGCACACTAAAAGAAAGGTCCCGCTGAGCCAATCTATGCTGGCTCCTCTCACTTTATAAGGTGCTACATGTATGTGCCTCTGTGTAACCTGCTTCAACCCCCCCCCCCATCCCTTTGTTACGATTGCACACTGCCCCTTCGACCTCTCCCACCCCCTCTAGAGGTCGATGAGCTGATCCACCAGCAGAAGGGAGCGGGCCAAGTTGGGGATGCTGGACTCTGAACTGCCACTGTTGCTGCGCGAGTGACCACCTGAAATGTGCCAGAAAGAAAGAGAAACAGAGACAGAGATGGACATGGAGGAGCCGAGGGAGATCATGAAAAGACAAGCAAAAGAATAAGTCATTTTAAGGGGGTGGTATGAGGAAATTAAAAGCGAGGAGATGATGACGATGAAGGAAATGATGGCAGAGCAGAGAGATGCATGAACAGGGGGGGCAGAAAGAGAAACAAGCAGAGAGTGAGCTGGGATCATTTTTATACAGCTGCATCATTACAGGAGGAGTAAGGGAATGCCATTTTTCATGAGGAGGATTACATGAGGAGACTTTCAAGATTAACTAAAAAGAGCCTGCCAGAGAGACCCGCACTGGCATTTAATATCAGCAACTAAGGAGGAGGTGACTAATGTGAGAGCTTGATGGGTTAAAAAGCCTTGATGTGACAAGCACACCCATACAAGACTTCTCACATCAGCAATCACAGGAGCAAGCTATGGTGACTGGGATCTAGGGAGTGTTTCATCTTTGTGGCTGACAGTATGGGCTTCAGGAGGCGAGTGCTCATCTCTGCAGGACCTTACCTTGATTTGAGTTTTTGGAGATGAGCACTGGAATAGGGTCAAACTCGTCCTCATTGCCCTTCTCCCCACACGACATAAGGAAAGCAGAGTCTGCAGTGAAGGAAGAGGAAGTGCAGTAATGATGGAAGGCGGGGAAGAAGTTAACTCAGCCAAAGAAAAGGGCAAATTAAGAAAGACGTGAGTAGATTAAAAAAAATAAATGGTACCAGGGTAGCTCTTAAATCTTGGACTGCTTCGTTTCCCAAATGTGTGGCCAAAACACTCTGGACCACATAAAGCTAGCTGCAAAGAGAAGGTCTTACCAGAAACAGTCTGACCAGGTGGCTGCTCCTCTAGACAGGATCCAGGGCCAGGAGGAGCAGCAGAGGAGCAGGAGGAAGAGGAAGGGAGAGCAGAAACAGATTGGCTTCCCATAGAAGTATGACATAACAGATCGCAACCCAGCAGAGAGTCATCCCCAGTGAGAGAGTCTGAGAATGAAGCAAAGCCAGAGGGGACAAGGGTTTACATTAAGCATAAAACACTTAGCATAAGGAGCAGAGGAGGGTACGTTTTGTTAGTAAGACAGGTCAGTGCTACAGGTACATGAGTTCCATCACTATCAACAATAAAAGAGTCTATAGAAAACAAACAGGACACCAAGATGGGACCCTAGTTACTGCTTGATAAAAAAGCTGTCAAATATTCTGTTAAAATTTCAAAATCTATGGTCCAGGATGCTAACCTGGCATGACAGGGATGAACTCTGGCTGGCCTGAAAGTCTCTGGACCTGTGGAGCTCCCAAACCAGGAATCAGTGAATCCACACATACATCCCCTTTTGCTACACAGAAACAGGAAGTGGAAACAACAGCAACACAAAGAAATTATTAGCAGTGGGAAATAAATCAGATTGTTTTATTGGAGATAAGACAGTTTGCCTTTTCCTAGTAGGTCTTTTTTGTCCATGTGAGAAATGAAAAGGAAGGCAGGCAAGACACATGGGGAATTATGGGGCAATGCAGGAGGACAAGAACAGAGCTGGTACCATTGGTAGAGCTTTCTGTAGAAGTATTGAAGGGGTCAGCCAGGGTTAAAAGGTCAGGAAGCAGCAGAGAAGGTTCAGGGGACTTCAGTCCCTCAATCAGTTTCTCTGTCAGTGAGCCAGAAGATGGACAGATGGCCAAAGAGAGAGGAAACGTCAATGAGGGACAACTAAGCATAGAACAGAAAAGAAGCAGATGACTAAAGGGATACAAGATAGAAATAATACAAAAGACAACTACTATTAATATGATCAACATATTCACAAGCATGACGCAACAAAGACTAAAAGTAAATATCGATTCGTAAAATGAGGTTGTTCTTCAGCATTAGTGAAACCATAAAATGACTGTATATTTTGTTTTTTAGTTTTTAGTTTGACACAAAGCAGCAAAGTACAAACTTAAATACCAACCAATATTATTGCCAGAGTAATCATGGAGTCTCCCCCATCACTATGCAAAACTCATTTTCAACCATTGCAGACAAATAAGAAGGCTGTATATGCTGTTAACTTGGAGTTAACAAATCTCACCAAAACACTGTTGTTGATGATGATGTACCTTTGTTATTATGAAGACTGGTCTGATTAAGCAACACTCCATGCAAGAAAAAAAAACAGATTTCACCACAGCTCATACTTACAAGAAACTGCTATGGGGCAAAAATAGGGTGTTGGGGCGGGGGGGACAAGGAATGTGTTGGCTCAGAAAATGGCACAGCAGATGTGACCTTTTGCCCCCCTCACTATAGGAAAGAGGCCAATACTGATGAAAAGGTTTTCACAAATCCTTAGAGTCAAAAATGTAATCCCCCCCAGATCAATAATGAACGTGTAGAATTAAAAACATTTTGTTTTAGTTCATTTTTATAAGCCTACGCTCTTCCAAAATGCTGCTTTTAATTATCTGCACAAGTCAGAGTGTGTTTGTTTGTGTGTATCCTGTTTGAGTGAGCGATACAGAGACAGTCAAACCGACAGCTCAGGCTGGCTAGAGAAGATTAACCACACCCTTTATTATGTAATAGCCTTGACATTTGCATCCGCTCAGTTTCAGGCCTTAAACAGCAACAACACAAAGAAGGTTACACAGCTAAGAAATATAAACCTCAAGGGACTAAAGGCTAAACTGAAGAGAGCATAGTGTTCATCATTTTAACAAGACAGCATGCTTAATTTTCTCTTGTTCTTACTGGCACTGGTAAGCAGGCTCTTGCAGCAGTCTGGCAATCCAATTAACAAAGGAGAATCTGTCCTGTGTGTTACCAGGCAACAGGGAAAGCACAGATCTGCAAATGAGATGCGATCTAGCTGGAGCTACGGTGTCTATTCATGGTTGACAAGAATCCACTGTGAGGCTGCCTGCTATGTCAACAAGATAGGACTGTGGACATATCCAATCCACGAAACTGGTACTCATAAACTAACCTCTGTATGATATCCAGGAAACTACCTCAGCAAACTCAGCAAATAAAAAACATGACTCATAACTTCCACTCCATTTATATTTCTTCAAGAGCTCAGAGCCTGAGAGACTCAAAAGACACAGCTCCTTCTGTGTTGTGATGTGACAAGAAAATTACCTGTTGTGTCAGAAAGTGAGAGGGAATTAAAAGGCTCCGGGACAGTCAACAATGCTGAACCTGCACGTGCAAAGTCTGCAGATCTTTCAGCTTAAGGTTGCAGAATGGATAAAAATGAAAAAAAAAAAGATAAAACAAAATAAATAAAGGAGCTTGAGAACAGAGGCAACAGAAAAATAAGCAGGTAGGACCGAGAAAGATAGGATGCACACCAACATGACAATTCATGTAGAAAGAAGCATAAAAACATCCGCCTCTCTCACACTGAGATGTCCACTTGTTGACAGATATGACTTTCAAAAGTCTCATAGGGAGTATCAGACAACACACTGAAAAGAATTAAACAAAGCTTTACCTGGAAAAGCACTGAGGCCGGGAATAAGATTTTCACTGGAGCCCGTCACCTTCTCTTCTGCTGCTGCAGCTGTGCACAAACATAGTATTTGTTGCACAAATGACTATACTCAATAGTATACACAATGTTAATGAGATGGACTCACTCTCAGCTAGCTTAGCAAAATCTTTGTTGAGAAGCTCCTCTGCTGTTAGCTTGGAGAAGTTATCATCTCCGAAGGGGTTCCAGCTGGACTGAGTTTTGGGTACAGTGAGTGCTGATTGGATGTCTGCATCACCTGGATGATACACACTGTGCTGCGATGAGCAGGGGGAGCCCGACGGTGTAGTGCTGGCTGATCTACGACACAAAGATTTGGAATAATAAATAAATACAGGGCATTACAGATGGTGACCTATTGATGCATGCAAATGAGTGAGTAAAGTTATTTAAAGACTGAATTGAAGGATTCTTCCTATGCTCAGTGCTCTGGAGTATAAAAAGGTTCATTGTCCCTCTGGGTTGTGTCATATGAATGAACAATCTATTGGCCTTTTAGCTTCACTGAGTGCCATGAAAGGACAGTTCATCCTCAGATCACTGAAGGGAGTTAATTTTTACTCACTTGGACTTGTTGAGGCTGGCCTCAGCTGCGGCTGCCTGAAGTAGCTGTGTGGACTTGCTGACTGGGACTCCAAACACTGCACTATGGGTGACATCGCTCAGGATGCGTCTATGGCCGCTCTTAGGAGCCATCTTTGGTGACGAGGGGGGTGTTAGAGAGCCGACTTTGTGAATCCCTCTGCCAGCAGTCTGCGATGACAAATAAAATATGAATAATGAATCAAAACCCAAAAGCCCCAGAGTCTGACTGATTCAAAAAGAGGCAGATTACAGACCCAAAATCACAGCTGTATATAACATAAAATAACCAATTATGGAAAAGGAAAGAAAGAAAAGAAAAAAACAGAAAAGAGCTGAAAAAAAATCCAACCTTGATTTGAGAGGTAACTCAAAATTTATAGTAGTGGCAGGATGAAGGTTATTTTGATTATTCATACAGTATCAGAGTTCAGTGTTCCTGATTTTTTAACTCAAGACAAAGAGCAAACATCTGAATGTGATTTGTTAGAAATGGGTTATAAATCAGCCCAGACCAAAAGAGTAGCAGACAGCAGCAGGAGTATGATGTTACCACAACCTCTGGGTCCTTAGTCGGACCAATGACTGCAGACTCAGGGATGGGTGTGAGATTTGGAGCTGCCGTTTCGTGGACTACATGCTGCTGATGTTGCAAGGCAACAGCTTTGGACTGCAGCAGTGTAGAGGCTTGAGCCACTGTTTGTTGTTGCTGCTGTTGATGGTGGAGGTTCTGTACCAGCTGATGCTATATAGGAATACCACACAGCCAATCATGAGCAAGGCTCAGTTTGAAACTTTGGCCCCGCTGACATTCATCTGTGTCATGATTTACTGCTTTTTTTAAAGACACAAATTCTGTTCTGAAAAGGCACCAATGTGTCCACTGAAATTATATCACACAATGCAGCTGAACAGTACTTCTGGTCTTGTTTGGGCAGGATTCCTACCTGAGGGTTACTCTGTGGGCTTAAGAAGGCTGAGGCTTGCTGCTGCTTCATGAGGAGCTGCTGATGCTGCGGTGTAGCCTGTGGCTGCATGTTGGCTGTCTGTGCTGGCTGCGGTGCTGCCTGTGCAGCAGGAGCCTGTTGACCTGGTTGGACGGCGGCCACAGCTGCAGGTGGGACACCAATACCAACACCTGGAGGGGAGAAAAATAAGAAGAACACAAGAATGAGAAGGGCATAGAAAATCCTTTCTTGAATGACCCAGTCAATAACAAAACTTGAGTTACACAAATATGTGTAGAAGTATACTGTGTGTTAGTTTCTCCAAATGAATGTATACTAAAATGATCTATCTATCTGATTTATTCTGTCTCTGCAACTCGACTTATTAATTGGATGGCCCTATGAATTGCCCCATAAAACAAGCAATTAAAAAGTCTTAATAGTTTGCTAACTGAATCACTGGAAATGCAATATATTGATCAGCTTTGCAGTAACATTTCTGAAAAATTAAAACTCCAATACAGGATTTCTTTCTCAGTTACAGTCTACGTACGTATATCCTGATGTGTATAGGTAGATCACAGCAGTACTTGTACCTATGGCCTGGGGTGCTCCAGTAGCCACATTGGGCCTCTTGCGTGGGGTTAATGCTGGCTGTATGGGAAGAATGCCTGATATAGGCTGGGGCTGAGCCTGGCCAGCTTTGGGCCGTTGTCGAGGTGCAATTGAGGTTTCTGTGGTAGGTATTGGGTCTGTAAGCCTAATGAAAGGAAAACAGAGTGAGCGTAAAGTTATATAAAATAATAACACTCTTTAATGTGTTTTGCTTCACATATACCTGGCTTTGGTTTGACTTTTTTTGGCCACAGCTTCACTGGCTCTGATGGGCTCAGGGAGTTTTGCAGGAATGGGCAAATTCTATAACAGAATATTTGCAATTCAGCAAAGACAACAACACCTGGTAGTTCTTACATCTTACAAAGGCTGGAACCTCAAACAAATAATATGTACTTACATGTACATTTGGGACTGGACATTCTCGTCGCGCCATTTTAAAGGCAAAGTAAGATACTTGGTAGATGTCTGGTCTCTTATCTGGGTCAGGTTCCAGCATGTACCCTGGCACAAACACAGGATTATTTTGAGTTAGACACAAAAATTTAAACCAACAGCACACAGGATGCACATGCACCAATTTGAACAGCAGGGAGTATGGTTACTCACTGATGAGACAGTGCATTTCCTGGGAGTAACGGGAATTGTCTGGGATAGTGAAACTACCATCACAGATAGCCACCTGGCTCTCGCCAAATGGCAGTGTGAAGAAGCACAGTTTATAAAGCAGACAACCCATAGCCTACACAGAAAAAGAAAAGTTGTTACAGAATAAAAGTAATGGCAATACTTACTAGTGTACAGACTATCATGACAGTAAATTAATCTGATAGCTTCAAGTGTTAAATTAACAATGAAGCTTTGGAAAAGTTTGCCTCACCCAAATATCTGCTTTTGTTGTAATGACCATTCCACCATAGAGGTTGACCATCTCTGGAGCACGGTATGACAGAGTAGTGTACCTGGCATTAACAGAAAACCAGTGAGCTTATGAACTTTTAGTTAGAAAGACAAAACATGTGGAAAAAAGAAGACAAAACAAACAAACAAAAAAACTCACTTCTTGATTTCCTCCTCCACGACTGGGACACCCTCTGTCTGTGGGTTTTGGAAGTGGTTGGTGGCACTTCCAAAGTCACAAAGCACATAATGTCCCCGGTCATGCAGAAGAATATTTTCCACCTACACATGGAAGACAAGATGAGACTTTGTAGCACAGTGTCACAAGAAGTTATAAAAGATTTATATGGTCATCTGTTAGGTAGTCCTGTGCAGTGAGTAGTAAGGACATTTCAAGAAATGAATGAGGCCTGCCTTGAGATCTCGATGGATGATTGGAGTCTTGCACTGGTGGAGTCGAGCAACTGCCTCACATGTGTCACAAAAGATCTGCAAAACCTCGGCTTCAGTGAAGCCTGTCTGTAAACGCTGGTTCATTAGGTTCACCACCTGGCCACCTATGGGGAAAACAGATGCTAATGAGAGCCAAATTTTCTTTTATTACTTTATGATTTTTCTGCTTGATTCTGTTAAACCAAGTGTCCAAATGTTTGTCAGTTTTGTTATGGCACTTCTGAAAGATGTTAAAGTTCAAAACATATGGAAGATTAGTATTAGTGTCTGTATAAGTGTGCTATCATTAACATTAACATATTTTATGCAGCATTTACTTGAAGGACTATATGGACTAATTTGGTTATCTTCAACAAGAGCACAACGAACAACAGCACTCAGATATGTACCAACTGAAACAGAAGTTCTGTTAAATACAGCAGCTATCAGTTGAATATTTGCCTTCAACAGTAGGGGATACTGTGAGGAGTTTGGAGAAATTGAGTTTTTATTTCAGGAGGGACAGGAAAACATGGGGCCAATTTACCTCGACAGAAGTCCATTAAGATTAGGACTTCCCAAACATCACCAGCTCCAACTGCAGTTATGCTGGAGTCCAGGAAACCAACTATGTTTTTGTTACCGACCAGGTCCCTCTGTGTAAACAAACACACAGAGAGCAACAATTACAAATAGACATCTTTTTCATAGATTAAAACATTTTTTGTGAATAAAATCCATTCATGTTTGTTACTATTCAGTCTGTTTTTATCAACCAAAATGTACTGATCCACTGATAGTCATGCCACCCAGGGCGTGGTTGCAGGAACTGCTGGGTTTGGACTTACAGTAAAAGACTCCAGTTGGGAAAAGGAAGGACAAGGAAGTTCAGATGAAACAGAAGTCCATGTGTTAAACGGGCATTATCCACAATCTAAACCCAGTGCTCCCTTCTGTTACTGCCATTACTTATCAGTCAAAGGGTATTTTCAGATAACATATGCAGAACTTCAAGCATTCAGGATTTAATGTCATGTTAAGACCATAAAATGAGCTTGAATGTACAGTTCTGTATTTCTCTGTGTATAATGTTATGTCACAGTAGCTACATTATTCTGATGTCATTAATTCCTCAAACCTCAGACTTTAAGCAGGTTAACATTAATTAATCTCTTACATGACTGTTTGTAGTTTCAAATGGAAAAAAAAAGTTGCTGAACAATCTCTACTCACCATAATCTGTATCTCAAGCTTGCAGACCTGCAGATCATGTTCATTGTTGACATACATTCTTTTAAGGGCACAACGCACACCTTGATGAGTCCGCACCAAAAAAACTATGGCAAAACCTCCTGCAAACAAGAGGGACAGAAAAGGAGATAAGAGTAAAACCACACAAAATCACTACAAAGACAACTCCTGTACAAGACTATAAATCTATAGGCCAAAAAAAGCTTGAATGACACTATTATTGCATGTTAATCCTGCTATCTAATGATACTAATGATAGAATAATGGAATTGTTTTCTATTGACCATTTATTTCACACCGTTACAGTGAGTAAAGAGGTAGGCAAAGAAGTGCAATGTGTGTTAAATGCATGTTTGTCTGACTAGCACGCTGGAAGGAGAACAGCTTTAAAGAGCACCATGTGAGTCAGCATTTGTGGTGGAGGGACGGATGGAAGACGAAGACACAACTAACACAGGATAGGGGAGTTCATCATTCTGAATTTATCATCCGACAGCAATGCCAACATAAAAAAAACACCTTATAGTGTAGTGGTGGACACCCACCCACCCTTAACAAAGACATCCACCATAAATATATCTATGGTGGATTCTTGTATATATACAAGAATCAAGACACCCATAAGGATCACATGCTTTGATACGATTTCAGATTTGTAGGTATGAGTTATTGTATGTTATATTATAAATGTTATGTTTGACAGCCTGTGGCATTGTACGCTGTAACAGTGTGAATTTTGTTACAGTTCACTGTGTTTCTCTCACAGTTTGTGTTAATGCGATGTACTGGGCTTACTCATCCAGCTGGCATCATTAAGCCGAGGACAGCTTCATGTGATCAGGCTGGTTGAGGTTTGATTAGGACTGCCTGGGGCTACATTACTGCAAGCTGTACTGTTAAAGAAATGCATGGAGCATAAAGCAAAACGTTTTTCAAAGACTTTTTTTCTGACTGAAATGAAGTCGTGCTATTCAGTCTTCTGCCATGACAGGATGGAGTTAGATTACTGTGAATGACACATTGAAATTTCTCTGTTGTCATCATAATTTCAGTGAGTGGGAGCTGCAGCCACACAAAGAGAACTGGTAAGTAGCAAAGAACTTGGCTGCAATACACAAGAAGCTCAAGACACAAAGTTCAAGCAAGACACATGGAGCTAACCGAGACCCACAGTGAATCAGAATAGAGAGCAAAGGGTAGCCTCGTGAGTGTGGTCCATCAAAGTAAAGACAGCTGATCCACTGCTTTCTCTCACACAGTCTAATCTGAGGTGCCAGTAAGAAATTAGAAGGATTAGCAGCCATCTTGTGCAATGTTTAGCAGTGGTCTCTACAAACTCAGAAGACAGTGTGACCAAACAACAGTAAGTACATCCACAAATAGCCTCTGCCACTTGACGTAACTGACTGTCAGGATTATACCACTCTGACATGCTCAAGCAAATGGGCAAAAAAAAATATACCTCGAGGCAATACGATAAAACGTGTAGTCAATGGATGTGTTCAGTCACTATTTGTCATCAGTCTAATGGAACTTACATAATGACCATCTAGGCTTTGGACTAATGCACAACTCTACTACTATCCTGTTTACAAACATGTGGGCCTACACTGCAACAGCAGTGGGTAATATTAGCACCACACATCTACTTGAGACAAACTTAGCCTGGTCTCTCTTGTCTTCTAAATCAGTCTAAGGCAGATCTTTTTCATAGCAAAAGGGGGATTTTGGATAACAAATAACTCATGACCATGTAAAAGCAGAAAAAGGAGACGCTAATGTTACCAAATGTAATTCTATCTCAACACAAGAAAGGCAACACTATTGTGTAAAAAGAAAGATG
>JAVQJX010021293.1:0-11192 GCA_036025115.1 Ambassis agassizii | reverse complement strand
CAGGTAGACAGATCGATTTCAGTCACAATCCAACAGTAGTCACAAGCTTCCCTGTTTCATTTTTTACTTTTTAATAAAAGTTCAATTTTAGATCAGATAGATGCTGCTGTTCCCCATCTTGACTCTCAACAATTCAGATTTCGGGAACTGAAGGAAAATATGACACATATTAACCTCAGATAACTCATAAGATGCCCACCTTTGTCCTGACCTAATAATGTTTCCAGAGGGCTCAGACATTCATGTCACTCTGGCCATCATCACTGACAAAGGAGACCTTCAGAGACAACTCTCACGCAACTGTATCTGTTAATCTTCATCCCTATCAGCCTTTTGTAGCTCATCTTATTATGACTTTCTGTTAATACACAGTAGAGGCCTGTGTGACTGTCTGGCTATAATGGGTCTGTGTTTGATTAATCATGTCGACCCTTTGTGTTTCACATCTAAGGCTGCCGTGTTAGGACTCATCAATGGAGGCCAGAGTCCTTTGAAAAGGAGATTGGATACAGACTCAGCTCATCTGAATACACCAGCCCTGTACACTTTGATGGCAGTCATGCTGTGTTGAGCAAACCAAGCTACAACAAATTATGATGTCACCAGGTACCTCACAGTTGTCCTGTGCCTATGGCTTGCACGTATGACTTGTTTCTTTACCATCTGTATTGTGTGCAACAGTCAGTTGGTTGAAAGTAGTTTAGGGGTCAACATTGACCTTGATGTAGGTGCTGCTCTTGTGATTTGTTCTGGAGCAGAAATCGATTTTTAGTGTCCTCTGGAGAGGCGGTGAGTTGCCAGAGACTTGAGAAAATGGGTGACTACTTCGTCCCAGTCAGTTCATAAATAACCCGGTCATGCCAGCTCGCAGACATCAGATTTCTTGTGCAGCTGTGGCAAACCTGTGTGAAATCATTGATGGGCAGTGATGATGTCACAGGTTAGGAGTGATGTCACAGCCATAATTTCCCATCCCGCCAGATGGACGATAGAGAGGTGGAGGTTGGAGCTTAGAAAGCTCTCGCTGTGGGAAAGTTACCTCTCAGGAGGTGTCATTAACCTGGGCTTACTGTTTGACCCGACTCCTTTGGGACTCCTGAGCTCCATTTTCCTGGACCCACTAATTAGGCTACTTGTTAAAACTCTCTGAAACCAGCTATTTCTCTAGAGCATCGGATGTTGTGTAAGTCTATGCTCGGCCAGAAAATGGACACACAAACACCTCCGCTCATCACAATGCGTCTGCGACACATTCAGACGTTTTCTCCGCTGCTACAGCTGTCTATAGCAAAAAAAAGCTGTTTAATGAGACACCAAGGTTTGAGTAGCTGATATATAAAATGTGAATGCAACACACATACACATACTGGCTGGTTTCTGTCATACACCTCTCACTTTACCCATCTCAATCTGTTGTTCCTTCCCACTCTGCCATTATTCCTGCAGCCAGCTTTATTGCCACATTCACTCTCTCTGTACCTATCTTTCCGTTTTCCCCATGTCTCTCTGTCTAAATGTCCCTGTCTTCCTCCCCGTTTTCCCATAATCACCTCACACCTCTGAGGGCCTCTGCTGAGACGAGCTTCACACCTCAGCCCTCACTGTGACAACAGGTACCGCTGGCACTCACCGCCCGGCCTCTCTCCAATCAACACCTGCTCAGCTTTATCTCTTTTTCTTTCCTTCCTCTTTTCAATCTTTCCGCATCCCTCCTTTCCATCTCCACAGTCTTTCTCCATAGTTATATGCCTTATTTTTATGGCTCAATCAATCTTTTTCATATTCTCCTGACATGCTGTCATTTTTTTCCGCCTCTTATCTCCTATTCTCGTCTAAGTAACAGATCATATGCATGCATTCTAATCAGTTTCTCCAAAACAAAACCTCCTCAAGGTGCCTTTATTTAATCCTTCTCATGTAACACAAAGCTTCTCTTAGTTCTAATTTACCACTTTTGCCACCAAGTATTTTAATTAATTCCAGCATATTTTCCTCAAAAGCAGGGACCAGCAACCTCCTAGTGACCCATACACTAAGAACGGAGGATAGAATGTGGGGAATGTCATACCAGAAGACACAGCATCTACTTTTTATCCTGTTTCCACTGTCACCCTGGTTCAACCAAGCACCCTAACCCACCTACCTCAATCCTTTTCCCCTCAACAGGCCAATTATGTGACTGCTGGGAGTCAATGGCACTGCGAGCTACTCCTGAGCTCCTCTCCTCACCAAGGTCAAGCTGATTGGCCCAGGTTAATGGGCAGATGTGGGGCTAAGTGTGGAGGGGGTCAAGCACCTAGAGGCACTCTCCACCTCATCTCTAAACTGTCCCTCTTCATGACAAGAGCCCCTTTTACCACCAGTGCTTCTACAAACAGGATTAACCTTGGTTGATGCCATGGAGGCCCCTGGAAGTGATTTTGTCCTCAGGCATGGCAGACTTTTAAATGTCTTTTCAAGTTCTTTTGGAGGTTGAACTCATAGAATTATTTGACTGATTTCGGATTTGTGCATGGTTTAAAAATGTGTCTTGGTTGGAGATATTGGCATACTTTCACTATCTGTGGTTCTCAGGTTAGTAGCCCGAAGTGCATAATCCCCCTAACAGCAGATCGTTCAGCTTTGTTCCACTAAGAATTGATCTGAAATCCGGATCGCCTGCAAACTATTCTTTCTTCCATCTGTTTGTCTGGGTTTTTTTTTACTATAAAAACTTATTAAGCCATTTCATCTTTGAGTGATGCATTATTTAAAACTCACCATGTTAAAAGCATCTTTTACAAAGGCAGTCACCCTCCCTGCAGGCATTAGAAAGCATGATATGACTTTTGTCACTTCACAGTTGAAAGAAATGCAGCTTTAGTGGTGAAGTGTCAGTGTGGGGGCATCTTAAGACCTATAATCTGGTCCGTCACCCCCTCCCCTCCCCTGCCTTATCAACAGATTAGCTGTCTATCTGTAGTTAGTGCAGTCTGCACAGAAATCTGTATGAAAATAACGCAAAGCTGTTTTTGTCAGTGATTTTAGCAGGGCTGCTCAAGTACATTTGGTCCGAAACTACTCTTAACCTGAAATCTCAGCCCTGCTGCTGTGACCCCGGACATTGATGAATTTCCTGTTATCTTATTTCATCATCCATTTAGAATTAGAGCTAATCTTGATGTTGTCTGTGGATTCTTTGGTCATCTCCCGATAACTGAGATCGGATATTAACAGTGCAGAGAAGATCATTTTAAAATCCATTTTTCAGGATTAATGGAATGCATTGATGATTGTGTTTTTATTTGGCTGCAAGAAGACACAGATGTGTGCCATTGAATGTAATATATTCAGATTTAGTGCACCTTTTTGGTAAAAGGATACTTTCTTGAGGGCATGATGCATAATCATCTCTGCTGCCCATGTGTGTTATAAAGGCTCTATGTATTTGAAAGATGTTGAGTGTGTGTGTGTGTCAGAGGCTGGTGGTGGCGTGAGGCCTTTTGTCAGTGGGGAGACTGAGGGACACAAAGACTTGGGCTAGATAGTCAGAGGATGCTGCTCTCCAGAGAGACACCAGTTCAGAGGTCAACGTAGTCTCTTTTAGGGGACTTTGTGCGTCGATAGAGGGTGTCAGTGTGTGGACTGTGTTTACTTATGCACAAACGCCGATGTGTGAGCATGTGTGCGCTGGGTGCGGTTGCTCACAGCTGAACATGGATCCCAGTGGACAGGCATTTTCAGGACAGGTCCCTATGGATGAAAGAGAAAAGGGAGAGATATGATGATGAGGATCGGTGTCGGTTAGCCGATGGGGTCCAGCAGGGATGGAGCAGCCTGCTAATGAAGAGCCATCTGAGGCTTCCATTCACCTTGAACATGGGCCACTGCAGCTGCCCTGACCTTGGCTTTGATCCACAAAGATGCTTGACCCCCCACTATTTCCCAAGAGCTACTCCCCCTGCCATCTGGACAGCACACATGCATATGTATACATATGTGCACACACCCACAGATACATATGCATGTACACGTATGTTGACCTATATGCGTACACATACACATATGTCCAAACAGGTATGAATAGTAATACTCTGTTTGTGTGGCAGTGCTGCACTGCTACCCATAAGTCATTGGGTCTGTCACAAACAATAACATAAGTCAAGGGACAAGCAGGGGACAGGGTGAAAAGGGTCCACATGGTCTCAAATGTGCTTTCCTCTTTATAGCAACCACTCGAGCACCATCATCATAACTCCACATTGACCGCGTTCATGTCTCCTAACTGAAGTTGTTTTACATTACCTCAGACCTGTTAGTGTTTTTTTTTCTCATTACTATCTCTATGTTTGCCACCCTCCATTGACATTACATTGGTTTCCTTCTTTTCTTCCTAATAGGAATGCACCCGCTTGGAACGTAGGGGTTCCTTGGAAATTCCCAAAGCGGTGCAACACGCTCTCCTCCCACACACTTGCTCGTCTGCCCAGTTCAGCTGGAAATGACAGTTATGTCACGGGTGACTTGAGTTGCAGTCCATCTGTGGAAATGTAGACCTGTCTGCATTTTCCCCTTGTTATATTTCATCCTTAGCTATATGGGAATTTTTATGGCACACACTACCTCATGTGACTTCATAAAATAAAATAAAAGGTTTTGTGTTTTGTGATCCCCTTTCAAACCTCACAGACATGAATCATTGACGGGAACTCATCATCTATGAACCTTATTTCCCTCAAAAACTAGGTCAGTATTAGCAGGTTTGGTGTCCATGACATGGACAGTCTTTTGCGTCACAGTGTGTGATGTGTCCCTTGATTAAGTTACTCGATGGAGGTTGCAGCATCTGTGCATATGCAAGGGAACAAGCTGTGCCCGTGGCTTAGTAATTAGAGACAAGCATAAAAATGAGAGAGTGCGGTAGAGAAGGCAAGATTACCCCCTCACTGTGCATCAGGTCTGATTTCTGTGCTGCAATTTTTGTACCCACAGATAGCATTGTACATTTACTTAAGTGAGCTGATTATGGCTCTCGCTTTCGCTCATCTCCAAAATACCTTTTATTAGTCGCCCTCCCTCACCACCTGTCTTTCCACTCCCCATCATGTTTCCCCCTCATGTCTTTATAATTCTGTGCCATCTCCCTTCATTTTATTCTTTGAAGTTTTTTTTTTCTCACCCACTATAATCCATTTGTCTAACTTGGATAGAGGGCAACGGAAGGAAGTAGTGGAGGAGAGGCGTGTGTCAGAGTCAGAGAGAGCGTCTCCTCCAGCTGGAGTCAATATTTGCTTTAGGAATCTCAATAACAGGCTTGCAGTCATCTGCATCGCAGATAATGGACAGCCATATGGCTCTGTTGACCCATGCTGTGCCGTGGTTCGCTTTCACAATCTTTCCTTGTTTTCCATTTTTCTCCCTTAAGTTCTGTCATTTCTTTTTCTAAAGCCACTCCTCCACTTACATTTTGTCTTGTACTTATCGCATTCACCGGCATATTTTGTTCATTTTTATACACATCTCTCCATTTGTCATCTACAAAACCCTGGATGTGACCCACCACACAGAGCTGTGACCCAGGTTACCATGGCAGCAGAGCCTAGGATGTCCACTCTGTCCAGCACTGTTTCCAGCAAGTGACAGAAAACAGTGACGTTGCATGTCTGGCAATGACTGCAAGGGCACTTATAGGAACTCATAGGCTCATGCTTTTACATACTTAAAGCCATGCTGTTCTGCTTCCCTTAAATGGAGATGTAGTTTTAGTTGGTTTAGTTGTGGTGTTCTGTTCAGATTTGTTTTATAGGATAGGTCTTTACTTGGGGAAAATGTTTAGTATTTTGTCAACAGATGAAACGTATTAACCTATTTCTGTCTTTTACCCTTTTTTTCTGTCACGTTCCAACCTGTGTGTATTGCTGTCTGTCACTGTGAGCTCCTTGGCCATTGTACCCTCTGGTGTGTCCCGGCTCAGGTGCCCGTCATCCCAGCTTTGCCACGGTTCCCCTCAAAGTCATTGGTCATGGGTGCCTTGGCCCTTGCTGTGGCGGCATGTGCCCACGTCAGGCCCCATGCCCAGTCACTGTCTTGTCCTATCTATCTAACCCAGACTAGTGCTTTTCGGCCCAGTCCAGCCTATCTCAGCTCAGCCTGGTACAGCCTTGGCTTCAGCAACAGCTTCAGTGTAACTCCACCCTGGCAGCCATTATGAGATGAGGGGGAGGTAGGCATCAGTGTTCAGTTACTAGAGCAGTGTGTGTGTGTTTGAGAGTGAAAGTGCATGTATTTGTCAAGCAATTTGTCAGGTGTCGTCGATGAGGGGAGCACAGCAGACAGCTGAGAATAATCAGACTCATTCTCAATCATGTGCACACACACGTGCACTGTTAAATCTCAGAATGGTTGCTATCATTATGACATCAGATAGATGTTTTTTTTCTTTTTTAACTCCATTTTATCCAGCACTTGCTTCCATTCCACAACAGACTTAGCACAATATAGCCATGATAATGATATGATAATGGCCATCAGAATGTTTTCCGCCCTCACCCAGCAGCCATTTTTGCAGGCTTATTCATTTATTTATTTATTTATCCGAGCCTTACTCGTTTCAAATCCATCCATCCATCCATCCATCCTGCATGCTGGCTGCCCAAGCCCCAGTCACTGCTTGTCACTCTGAATTTCAAATGGCTCCAATTTTCCCCCTGATGGCACGGAGAAGTGGCAGGCAGCACATCGGGGAGGGTGGTCCTAGACATGCTGCCTGCAGCAGGGGTTCTATTAGAGAGAAGAGAGGGATGAGAGGCGGGAGAGGAGAGGTTGTGAGCATCACGCCAGTAGTGATGTATTCTTTCTTTCTTTTTTTTATCATTATTTTGGAGACTGCATTCTCATTTGGAGCTGTGTGCCATGGCTGATTGTTCCATCTTTGCTTCTGGCCAGGCTGCTGATGGTGGAGCTGCTCTGCCTGGTAAAGCTCTCACTCTCTAAGCTCGCAGTGTGTATATATATACACAGTGTATATATATATATAAAATGACACTGAAAACTGTTGTTTAATGTACTTAATATTGTGCAAAACACAAATTATTTTTTTATTAGGTTTTTATTAGGTTAAGTCTCTACATGTTGTCTTGTTTTCATTCTACATTATATTTTCTGCTTAATGAGACCTAACCAGCTATGAGGAGCGGGCACTCTACTTGGAGGCCATTGTTCAGAACCACAGAGAGGTCATGACCTTTGAAGACTTCGCCTCACAGGTCTTCTCACCCTCTCCTGGCTATCCAATGAGTGGAACAGGTGAGAAATGAGCCACACTTCACCTCTATCTGCTTCCACATTCTTTCCACTCCACCTCTCTTGGCCCTCTCTTTCTGACTCTCCATCACACCACTGCTTCATTACTTTAGTGCGTTTTCTTCTCGTGTCTTCCTCCCCCTTTCTTCATTTCTTTTCTTACCTCTTTTTCCATATCAGTCTCTCTTCCTCCTCAACAACACACCTGTTTGCCCCCTTCGCCTCCTCCTCTCCTCTCTCCACTCTTCTTCCACGCCTACGCTCACTGATGAATATCAAACGGCGAGGCCTGGCTCTTCACGCTGTCCGACTGACTTCAAACACTCTGCTTGCTCTACTTCCTCAAGCCTCTCTCGCACTACTTTATCTCCTCCCTTTTTTCAAACTGCATCTTTCCATGCAATTACTTTCCTATGAATATAAGCAGCCTTTTTAATGGCTGTTGTAAAGTGTGTGTGTATGTGTACGTATGTGTGTGTGTGTGTGTCCATGAGCTCACTCACCAACACTTAAGAGATCCAACCGACAAACAGCCGCTCGCGGATGTCAGCACAGCACTCTTATCAGTCTGTGATGAATAGAATGGAAAACGTGTCTTATCTTGTTCTTCCTACTTGTAACCGCCTTGATCGATCTGCAACAGCACTGAAATCAATACAGGATTGCACTTTTCCACTCTATTGGATCCTGGCACACATTCTGTTTTGACAAGGAAGACACTCCACAATACCACACCATAGATGTCTTGTCATTTTCAAATCTGTCAGGGCTTATGCGTTTTAAAGCCGGTTTAGAATTGATGCAGTATTTCTATGCGGGCATGTGAAAATTAACTGTCTCCATTTTTTTGGGTTTGTGCCTGTCTGTGTCTTCAGATGAAGAGACAGCAGGTGTGATATTCAGGCATGAGGTGGTCAGCCACATTACCATACTGTTGGCCCATCTTTCCCGCTGAGGTGTAAAATCTCTCCACACTAGTCACCCCCTCTCATCCTTAACACAAACACGGCTTATAGATGAGCTAAGTTGAAGAGAAAATCTTGTAATTTCTCAAAGCCTGGTTGCCTCCTATCTTTTAGTGTTTGTCTTGAGAAAGCTTAGAGAACTGAGAGCAATGTTTCACAGCATGGGTCATAAGGGGCAGCTTATGTGAGAATGCACAACATAATGAAGTCTCTAAGGTAGTTGTGTAAACTTTCCTCTCCAGAATCAATGACTGTCTGATAGAATAATCTGAGGACGTGTGTGTGTGTGTGTGTGTGTTCAGGTTTTATTCACAATATGCCTCATTCAAGAAGCCTTTAAATTTGAGAAGCTGAAACTAGTGACAAGTTATTTTTTCAGTATTTTGTATAGTGACCACTGTTGTGTGTGTGATATATTTTTAAACAGGACATTGACTTTTTTTTTTTTTCTATACCAGATGTTTAATTCAACTGGGCTAAGATACTAATATAATGTATCTAATTATGTTGTGTTACTGTTGCCTAATCCTCTTGTGTTTTCAGGCATAGCTTCAATGTGGCTGTGATGGCTGCCTGATACTGCTTCTCATTCTCACCCCTCTCCAATGTGTTACTGCTCTCCCATGCCTTTTGTTTGTGCAGCGTGTGTGTGTGTGTGTATGCGCGTGAGTGCGAGAATGTTTTTAAATTTGTTCATCCATCTGCCTGTGCGTCCATCCTGCTCTGACTCCCATTACTGCCACTAACATGTCATCCATGCTCCATGACAGCGTGCAGGCGTTGGCCGGGGATGGTTTGGGACATGGATTACCCCTGGGCCAAACTGGACTGTAAGACTCTTGCCTGCTTTCTCCACTCTAGGCATGACGCCCAGCCTACTAATACCCATCCATTCATTTAGATCCCCGTGAGCCTTATCACCCTCAACTAAAAAAAGGGGATGCACTTAATTTAGCCATTAAGTAAATGCAAAGCAGGTCTTGAATTGAAGTTCAGCTCCTGCATGCTAACTGCTAAAGCTCCCCTGCAGTGCTTCGTTCGTTTGTTGTAAAACGTTTCACTCAAGTCCACTCCTGTCAAGCATCCATCTGATACCGTCTTTGCTTGTCATCACTTCATCCTCCATGATCCTGAATGTGACCTCACACTCACCCAATGCAACCTCACTCTACCATCAAGGCTTTCCTGCATGAGCTAGTCCATCATGTGTCATATGGACCCAAGACTCCATCCACAGTGCTCCACCTGCTCTGTGTTATACCTTGCACTGCTTTTGCTATTTGTTATTTTGTTGACTCTTTTTTCTGGTTCTTTTTTTTTAAATGATTAACTGAAAATGATTCTTCTCTCTGGATAAAACTACATAAAAGCTCCCATGAGCTTTTGGCGTGCCCCAGCATCTTTTACTGTCTCACCCTAACCCTCTCTACTCCTAACATTGGTGGTAAATGTTTCTCAGACTGATGTTACCATGTGAACGGCCTTTCATTCGTGCTTTGGATTTCAAAATGGTCTCACTTTTGAAATCCAAGAGTTTACCAGGTACCATCAGACATCATGGCCTTCAAGGTATCCTCAGAGAAAAATGGCACTTGTTGATTAACTCATCACAAAATCAGTTAACCTTGTCTGACTTTTAAACCTTCCAGTGACGACTAACCACAACGCCACACACGCTGTCTGAATGTCCCTCCATCGAACCACACAGGATTTGTGGATGGGCAGTGTTGTGTTGTGTTCTGCTGTGGTCAGTGTGGTGTGTCCACTGCTTTCTCACACAATGCTCTACTCTGTTCTTCCTTTTTAGATTAAAAATATCTTAAAGGTCCAAATACTGTATGTGGTGAAGGTAAGCCCTGTGTCAGATTGGACGCTTGTTTTTTTTTTTTTTCGGTCAAGCAGCTCGTTCACTCATCCTGGCTGGTCTTTTTCATTCAGTACTAACCAAGCTTTATGTACTGAGCGCTTTGACAAAGGGGGAAAGGACAGAGAAACCAGGCTGTTTATTTGGGGGGGGGGGGGGGGGTTGCCAACTGTTTATACCACCCTGGTAATTGAGAGTGATGCACGGTGGGGACAATTAGCACCTGACTAAGTAGCAGCATGAACAATACGGCTACACTTCTGGCCCTCGCTTTTTGCATGTGGCGCGCCTTTATCTCTTCCCCCAGCAAACACTTTTCCCATTTCTTTCTTTCCTTTTTTTTTTCCTCAATCTCCCCCACCCCCCCATTTCCTCCTGTTGGAGTGTGCCTGTTTGCCTGGGGCAGACTCTGAGACTAACACCTGCCGCACTGGAAGACGTCTTTGTCATCTAAAGCCTTGTTTGAACTGCTGCAGTGGGGACCAATGGGATAGCAGGGCCATTTAAACACTCTTTGTTTTCTTTCTCTCTGTCTCTCTGTTCTTCTTTCCATCTGAAATCAACCTCACCGTAAAGCAGTTTGTCAGCTCAGAGTATGGAGCAGAGAAGTGCTGTTATAATGACCATAATGAAGACGCACCTTTTCTGTATCTGGGTTGTTGTTTTTTTTCTACTTAGTCATTTCCCAGGAAAATGAATTCTTACATAAGCCCATACCATGAAGAACGTCATGTATAAACTGATGCAACCACAGTCATTAAGTGGCACAGTGGGGGTGATGAGCAGCATGTTTTAATGGCCACTAAATGAAAAAGGAAGTCAGTTGAGTGTGTGGTGAACTTTAACGCGCCATCTGTGTACGTTACCTTTAATGCAGTAGATGTATTTTGTTTTTAGTTTGAACGTACTGTAGGAATGAATAGAAGAATACAGGAATGCAGATTTACTTTGTGTCCATGTGGCCGCCCGCATTTGTAACCAAGCCTGTCCCTTTTTTTTTTTTTTTTTTTTTTTTTTTTTTTTTTTTTTTTTTTATTTTTAATATTTTTAAAATGCGGGGACAAACCCCGGCACCACCCCGC
>JAVQJX010021278.1:0-10119 GCA_036025115.1 Ambassis agassizii | reverse complement strand
TTCTCATATTGAAAAAAAAAACAGGATCTTAGATTTAAGGAAAATCAAGCTAAAAAAAAAAAGTAAAACACACTGGACACAATCTGCACAGGGACCCTTTCTAAATCAAATAGAACACCATTTCAATACAGTGCAGCCAGTGGTTGTGTGCCTCCTTGTAAATGTAATTTTCAGGAGATGAGATGGTGATTAGTGAACTCCAGAGGAGCTGGTAGGTGAATTTGGATTTTGTTAACTAAATCACAGCCAAGGTAGCACTTTTCCAAAGCTTCTTATTTAATAGATTGTTGTGTTGGTGTATTTTTCCCCAAAGTGTCAAACATTTGCTGTAAGAGGGCAGCAGCACACTATCAGCACCTAAAATCTGTAAGGAAACAGTCCTTCATTAACGCTCCTGCTGCTTAACACAACAGTATTTGCCAATATGTGAAGACTGAGAGACAGACTGAGAGTATAAAGCTTCGATATACACATTCAATTCAGCAGCCTCTGTCGAGACGTAACAGTCGTGTTCAATTTACCAAGGCATCCTAAAATGTGACCAGCAAACATTCAGAACCAGTTGTTTGTTTGTTTGTGTGTGTGTGTGTGTGTTTTGTCTACTGAAAGCTCTTTTCACTAGATAGATTTAAAAAAATGGTGGCTCACTGCAGCCTGTGTCTCCATCCTCTCTTATGAGGTCTGCTCTGCTTTGATTCTGCTGTCATTACTTGTTAATAAAGGTAGAAAATAACAGTCCTGGCCCTGGCCATCTCGTTAATGACAAGCCCCATTCTTCTTATATGTGTGTGTGTGTGTGTGACCGCGGGCTCATGTCACCACGCTTCAGCACACTGCACTCCCCCCATCCTTTCATCTTACACTGATCAATGTGAGATCAGAAGACAAACCACTTCATCTGCTGCCCGTCCATGTGCAAGTGTACCTAATCTAAAGGGGAGAGGGGGAGGGGGGGGGGTCTTCTTGTTCCATGTAACAGGAAAGAAGAAAAATGGTTTCTACCGTCTCACCATTGGCACATATTAGGAGCCCTCCTAAAAAAAAATCATGTAAAATGATGGTGGAAGTAAAGGGAAGAGATCTAAAGTCGACCTCTGAAGCAGTTTATATAAATATCACGTCACTCTACTTCCAACAACTTCTGGATACTCATCTAAAAAGTAGCAGGCTACCAATATTTTTGTTCAAGTCAAACCGACATGACGTACACGAACATGTCTGCAGTGAGTACAATCGTTTGCAGAAAGAAAAAAGGATCCTCCAAAACATACAGTAGCTTTGTGAAATTTAAATATTTAACCAAGCTGTAAAAATGCTGAAAGCTGCAGCTCTCTCAGAGTGTTAATTTAAGGTTAAAGCTGCAAAGATTTAACAGTCTTAAAGTCTCTAGGTAATTTGTTTTCATGTAACAGTGAATGACCAGACTCTCAGAGTGTGACTAATTCTATTGTAGCTTTACTCCAGCAAAGCCCCCGAGCTTCTGGTGCTCTTCATTAGATGTGTTCGCTACTGTTCCTTCTGAAGTGGCACAATGTCTTGGAAACAGTACATCAGACAAAACACAGCAAGGCAACCCTGTGCCAAACGTTAACGGAGAAATCACAAAGATCTACGGAAGAGAGAATTTGCTCAACAAAAGGCTGGTAAAGCGTTTAAAAGCCAGCCGTACAAGCTTTATTAACCTGTTTCACAAGGTTTTCATTTATTTTATTTTTTTTATGAAGCCTTTTCACTCACTCGCAAGAACAAGTCCTCATCCAGAGACGGCGCTTCAAACTTGAAAGGGAACTCAACAAAGTTTCTTTTTTGTGTGCTTCAACTCTTAAAACTAGGGTTTAGTCGTCCATGTTAAATACATCTACAGCACTGTATATGCAAATATCTGTCATCACTCAGCCCCAAATAAATTGGAATAAGTCAGAAGCGGGATGTCTCTGTGGGTTTGAAAAGTACAGCTTGTTCTTTTGATTCCAGTTGCCCGTGTCAAGAAATAAATATCTCAGGAGTTTTACCAGACGCGACACTTCAGCTCGGGGTTCATTGGACTGCCTTTTTGGCACTGAAAGGCCTCTGAGAAAGATTCAAAGTTCTGCAGTGATCCAAGCACCCTGAGGACAGAGAGGGAAATGAAACATCAAAGATGATTAAAGCAGGTTAACAGTGTTAGAGCACCGCTGGTCAGTGTGAGCCTCATTTTGATCAGGACCTGAACTCATTATACTTTTTTTGTCCAAAGGTGGGAGTTTACAGAAAAGTTTATTAACTACAGTCAACTTGGTGGTCAACACTCTAACAGCACTGCTGTTCACTGTGATATTTTCACCCTTTATAAGACTTGGGAAGGTTTTTGTCTCCTCTTCACTACATATTTGGCACATTAAAGTGGACAGACGCTGTCAGCAGAAACATAAGATCAATTATCATCTTCTTCTAATCTGAGTTTTTTGTTTGTGTGTCTCCCACTTCATGCTAAAATTTATTTCAAAGGTTCTTAAGTTTTCTGAATTTTTTTTTTCCCCCAACATTTACATTTCGATTTTTTTTTATGCAAATCTACACATAGAACAAGATAAAAAGGTAAAAACAATGTAATGTTTCATGACTGTATGCCTCCTGATTGCTCAACGCTTCACTGTTTTTTCTAACAAGATGCTAAATTTACTGTTAATTCTGTCCTCCGTCAGTCAGTTCTCTTTGGTGCAATTAGTGTATTTTAAGAGCTGTTCCACTGAACACAGCTACCAGCTGGTATCGAGGTCAAGTAAAAATAAAAACAGTGAAACTTTACTTGTCGTGGGATTCACAGAATATTTTGATAATATTAAATACACGGTGATAACCTTACCTGTACTCCAAAGGACTGTGTGAGTCAGTCTTGATGGACTGGCTGGCATATTCAGGCCGATAAGCACCACACCACACCTTCACAGACGTTTAGATCAGTTATCCATTTTTAAAAGCTTTATGCAGACTGTTTTCTTTAAATGACAAAAAACAATCATATTTCACCTCACACCACCTGTAATATTTAACTTCTGTTACTGTCGGTCTTTTCTCTCTGTCTGTCCCCTGCGTCTCTTTACTGTCAGTGACAGTGATTTACGTTTCCTTTACGTTCTCTGGCCGTGCTGCTCTTTACTTTAGCAGCTCTTCTCCTCCTCTTTACATTGATTTGTCCTGGGATTACTTCCTCATGTCCCCATGTTTACTTCCCAGCACCAAGTGTCCATTAAAAAAAATCTGCCTCTCAATTCCAGGTGGAAAATTATTACCTTCCCTTCTGCCTGCTGAAATAATCCATTCAGAAATAACATGTGTTCTCATTACTTACTTGAGCAAAGTTTAGAAAGAAAAGTTGCTTGTGATCCATGTCTAGACCAGGCAGACGAGGCTCTTCGCCCTGCGTATCCACCCACTTCAGGTAAGCCTGTAAAACACACACACAGACACACACAGTCAATTATTACTGCTGAAATAGTAACATGTGGTTTTCTGCGACAAAAGTCCCACCTTAAAAGCTTGACGAACACCTCCATTGTCTGCAATATTCTCCCCCAAAGTGCTGATTCCGCTGACCTGCAGACAACAACAATGAGCACACACCAGGAAAACTTCACTTAACGCACGGTATCACACGCCAACGCAAAACATCTCACACACTTACATTTTGTCCACCTGCTAGCTTCCAGTTGAAGTTGCCATACTGTTGCACCATGCACTGCGACTGCTCTTTAAAGTGCTCAGCAGAGTAATTACTCCACCAGTTTAACATATTACCGTCTTTGTCGAAATTACGCCCTACAAGCAGACACAACGCAGTGAGTAACGCGATGAGCAAGCGAAATCGTTGCAGAACATGATGAACTTTGTTGGTCAGATTGTCTCACCATTATCATCAAACCCGTGGGTGATCTCATGTCCTATGACCATTCCTATTCCACCAAAGTTAAGGGCCTGGTGCTGATGTTTGCTGAAGAACGGTGGTTGAAGGATTCCTGCAGGAAACACTGGACGGCACAGAGTGAAAACACAATGTTCTAAACAGGAATGTAACAAGGAGTGACTTGTCTCCATACATAAACAAAACATCTTTAGTTTGCACAGGCTGGCTTTGATTCTTGTACAGCTCTTACCGATCTGGTTTCTGTTTGGTGAGTAGAAAGCATTCACCACAGCAGCACCAATGATCCACCTGAGGACAGAGGTACACTCAAATCTTCAGTTTATTTAATGAGGACATCTCTGTGCAGTGTCAGCACTGACTGCACCCATTTCAGCGTTTAGCTGTTATGTTGTGTAATTTCAAAATAAAAGCTGTTACTGTCAATGTGGATGGCGGTGTTTTATGTTATGCCAGAACTGTTGACTCCCAGATTTAAGTGGAAAAAAATCAGCACTCTTCCTTAATCACAAAGAATGATAAATGAACATCATCGTGGACTCGTTTTAAAAGGCCACAAATAAACATCTCATGACTTTAAAGTTACAGTCCTCAGTGTGCTTCCCCAAATCAAAGCAATGACTATATTACAGGTCTGCTGCTATGCACCAGTCTCAGATCATAAGGGGTAGTTGGTTTGAGGTAGAAGCAGTATTCTTTGTTCCACGTATGTGTAGAACAAACACAGAGAACATTTAAACATTTGCTCTGCTCCAAATCTAAATCCTTTTAAACCAAAGATGAAATGTGTTCTGTCACAGTGAGTCTGCTGACTTGTTGCTAACACAGTGCATTCTCTATCAGAAGGATTTGTATGAGAACCTGAAAGCAACGTCAGTGTCTGAGTAGCTGACGACCAGTGCAGGACCAGTCAATAAACTGAATGAAGGGGGTAGCAGGCTTCAATGAAAGCTGGAGCCACGGTGAGTCCATACAAATACAATGCATTTAATACTTTTATAAGCTCTTTAAGTAATCCTACTGCTACACAAGTGTTCTCCTGTACAAATGTTCTACTACTTACAAGTCGGGATCAACAGGCTCTCGGAGCTTCTTCAGACTCTTGTGTGCTTCAGACTTGAGGTTCTCCAGGATGTTCTCAAAGTAATGTTCCTCACTAAAATTTAGCTGAAAAGAAAAGTCATCTGTAATCAATACAGTTTATTTACAATGTGACCTAAAAAGAAAAACAGCTCTCACTTACAGGAGTGTACTCCTGGTCGAGCTTCTCGTTGCTCTCCTGTAGAATATGATCCGGATATCCAATGTGCTCCTTGATAGCCATGGCCTACATGAGAAGCACTTCAATCAGTGTGACAGAGTTCCTAACATCTTCTGTTGGCTCTCATTGATTTTCTCATCACTCGTACCTTCTCTCTCGCCTTCTCCTTTGATTGTGTGTCCATCCAGCTTAACTCCTCCAGTGTTTCGACGTACGCTTCCTGGATCTTACTGATGAGGTCACTGACCTGTCAATGTGTACATGCAAGGGGAATAATTATACTCTGCACAGCTCAGAGACGACAGTGAACTGATGCCAGATGATGTGTCATAAATATCATTTATGTCTTCCAAGCCACATATTTATAAATGTTGTGATGGTTGTTATTTTGACATCTTTTTTTCTTGTGGCTTTGCTTCTTCTAGGTCTATTTTTTTTTGTTGCACATAATACATGCCATTCTATAATTATAAACATTTGTGACATAAATATATGTTACAGCACACACGGTTTTCTGTGTTTCTCTGTTTGTACACTCACCATTCGTTTACTCTCCCCTGCAAAGGTCTCCCTCACGTACAGAGCTCCTACTGCGTTCTCCATGCTGCTCTGCACATAACGGACGCATTCACGCCACCAAGCGTCCTCCACAGTGGTCCCATAGAGAGTCTGACCACACACATATACACACACATTTGTCTGTCAAAATCGCGCTAACATGAGTTCATCTGTTGTGACTATGATGAGGAGGCTCATCACACCTTTCTGTAACGGGCTCTGGCGTCCTTAAAGCGGCGGCTCAGGTTGTTCACTCTGTCGATGATGAGCTGCCAGGTGAGGTAGTTCTGTATGGTTCTGCAGACAGAAAGGTTTGTTGTTTGTCAATTTTCATGCTGCACTATAATGGCTTCATCATAATGACCTCTTCGGTAAGTACCTGACACTATGTCTAGAGAGAACATCATTCATTTTCTCAAGGTAGGGGGAGCTGTACACCACCACCTCCTCCTCCCCCTGGACGTCAATGGACACACTTGACAGCACACCTTGGATAAATCGTGTCCAGTTAAAACCCTGGGAAACAAAATGTAAGAGATTTTCCACTTCATGTTGATGGTAAAGATGTCTATGAAAACAACAGTACTCTTTTTGTTGCTCCATACCTAAATATATTATCTATTGTAAAGGTTACAATTACTGATAAAAAACACACACAAATATTTTAGACACATTATCCATTGTGATATTGAGCTTTAAGACAGTTACAGTGAGCCTCTTGAATTACTATGTGCAACATGTAAACATACAGTGTGTCATTAAGTACAAAAATAACACAACAAAAGACAGTCCACTGCTCACTGTGAGCGCTCTGCTGCAGTCAGATTATATACAATACTGCAGATGGTATTATCACACTTACATAACAATGATAATCAAAAGACATTTTTTTTAGAGTACACTGATGATAATATTGTCATTTCAGTTTGCTGGTGATAATGTGACGCAGACAAAAATGTCCCACGAAGACGACTGAGGTGAAAAGAACTACAAAAAGAGCTGCAATTCTAATACCAGTAAACAATGACAGCAAAAGGATGTTATGTAAGTGTACCATGTTAAATACTGTGTGTGATCACTGTTGTAGAGTTGAGAGTGGTAATGACTATTTGAGTAAAAACATCAGATGATGATCAGCTAGATTGATTTGTATGCATTAAAACCGGTGACCTGGGAAAGAAGAGATATCTTGCTTACATTAAGGCTGAATGTGTTCTGCAGTTCACTGAGCGTCATCTTGTTGTAAAGAACGGTGACATCCTGGCGCTCCTCTGCAGGTGATGTAGCCTGAGCAGCAACAAGAATAAAAAATATTCTATAAAGTGATTCTTGGTTATACAGTATGTATATATTCACACTTTTCTCTCCGCTCTCATCTGCAAATTCTCATTCATCTTAGTCTTGACAGGCGTGAATGGGAAAAAAAAAACTCCAAGGCTAATCTCCTAGGTCTGAACTAAATGTAGCCTGCTTCTCTCATTAACTACTGCTCATTTTTCATCTTGTCATGATTCATTTTCCTTTACCCTCGTCCTACAATCCCATTTCCTGTTGTGGCTGGCACTCACGTTGGCGATGTCTGTCTCCAGCTCCAGCACTTGCATCATTTCCTCCCACACTCGGTCGTCATCCTGAGTCAAGTTCTTATCCTCTCGTGTTATCTTGGCAATAGAGACCATGAAATGGAGATATGCCTCTCGAACCTACGGTACACGTTTGTTTTAATAACAGTTATGTCACAGCAAGACCACATTGTGAGATAATCCCAGTAAGAACACACGTACAGTGTGTTGACGCTGATTGTGTCTTACACAACAAAATACTGTTCACCCCCACTGTAGTGCTATGAGGCAGAAACCTCTCTCTCACAAAGAGTAAAAAGTGTCACCTTTTTGTTGTTTCCATCGTTGAAGTAATAGTCCCTGGATGGCATTCCAAGTCCGGGCTGATCAATCTAACAAAAACAACACATTTTATATTGTAAACTCAACAGTAGTGCTCCTTTCCACGAGGTAAACAAAAGATGACACACTGCATGTCGCTTCAATGGATCAAGATGTGATAGCAACCAAAAGCGTTGAAGGAATCTACGTCCCAAAAGGCCCTCAGAGAATACATGGGTTCCAATATCTGCACCAACCGTTGGCTTTTCAATTGCCTTAAAAACATGACTGTTGCTGTTCCTGTTTTACCATGTTTAACATCTGAGTCACTTCCTGTGATTGATGGTAATGTCATGGGTTCTGCAGGTGTTTGTCTGTAAATCAAAACATGATGACATTTCCAGAAGCTACTGTAAGTAGACGGGTTTAATGGGGACTGAGAATTTCATGCCCATCAATCAAGCAGCAGATATTTCAGACTGAACCAAAAACAACATTAAAAACATATCACCATGGGCTCTGTAGCTGCATTGAAGTGAATCCTTCCTTTATTGAATCTGTCCCACTGATATGAATACTGTGTAGAGCTTCAAGTTATATTGATTTGCACACAGCGCCCAAAAAATACAAAGGTTTGAGTTTCATTTTCGAAAAATATTTGTTTCTTTTCTTTTTTGCATCTTACATAAATGATGTGCCGCTGAGAGTCCCGGTCGTCCGTCCACACATACATGTCCAGCAGAACCTTCTTGTGGAAGCGAGCAGTAAGTGTTGCCAGCGTGTCCTCGAGGCTCCAACCTTCCTCTGCAAAACAGAAATGACCATTCAGGAGAAAATTGTTGCAGGCTGGTACCTCCATGACTGTGCTGCAAATTTACCATGTGTCTCTGTGTAAACATGTGCAGATGCAGTTAGTAGTAGTGGTTAATTCTGTTTGAGCCACCGGCCATCATTACATTTAATTAGAGTGGGAAGAGCCAGGAGCACGGGGAAGAGCAGCGTAGACTATTTAAAGCATCCTTCACAGGTCCTGATTGAGGACTTGCTCCTCTGCCCACGCGTCACCCTCCCAAACGCCACACCTGACTGCTCAGCTGAAAAGCTTTGATCCTGCCAACAAAAGCTTACACTCAGCAATTCACTGAGTTCAAATATAGCTGCTCAGGCACTGTGCGAACACAGAGGAGCAGCACTTGTTTGTGCCGATGTGCTGCATGTGCACACGTGCCTGTTTGTATGGGGGGTTGGGGGGGGGGCGTGGGGTTCAGACATTTTTTTTTTTTTTTACCTGTCGTGCTGTTCCAGTCGTCTGACGCCACAGGCCAGTCTCCGACACTGTCAATGAGCTTGAGGAGGGGCTGAGAGTCACGCTGCTCTATGAGGCCTGCAGGTACAACACAACACACCAAAACCATAGAAATGAACTGAGGGAACATGTTTAAGAGGGGTTAGAAGGAGGCAGAAGGAGAGGACACCCACTTATCAAACTGTAGTCTTATAATGAAGGAGTTCTAAAAAAATGTGTTCAACGACGCACTAAAATCCCTGTTTTAACTTAGTTTTAACCCACGCAGTCTGGGAATGATCAGCTGATGTTAAGGTAAACAGTGGCAGATCAGTGTGCAGCAGTTAGCAGGCTAAGGTTGCTTACTAATGTTCTTAGCATGACATAACAAAATGCCAAGTTTGACGTATTACTTCACAGTTAATGTGATCCATGATACGGACTTAAGTAAGCCTATTATATCCCTCTCCTCTATGTGGATTTTATTTTAAATGACGCAACAGCAGCCATCTAATTACAAGAAGTGTATGAGGCAGGGGAAGCTAGCTGTAGCCTGATTTAGCCACAATGACAACTAATAACTAATACTATACCATATTATACTAATATGCAAGTACACAGTGCAATGAAAAGCTGATGTGCTCGTTTGTATAACGTTTAATACATGTGATACAAGACATAGCTGTATGATGATAATTTAAAAATTTACTCATTTATTCACAGGGTGCTCAACTGTCATTATTATTAGAGGCACCCCATCCCAGCAGGCAAGGCCAGGAATTGCTTGGGGCCCCCAGGTCTGTGAATGCAACAAACTTTAAACCACAGCTGTGGCAATGTACAGTTTTCAATGACATTGGAAGACCCCCCCCTCCTCCCCCCCAATTGGGCCCCACCTGACTCCACTCACTTATACTGTTGCAAGTTATGTAACAGCAAGACCACATTACATTACGTAGTCACAAAGAAAGCCAGAATTTTGGTTGGTGTCAGATTATTTATCACATGGTGATGATGGACATTGGCATAAGGGTCTCCCTATAAAATTTTGCCTAGGCCTCCAACAAATTGTTGAGGCATCTCTTTTAACCAGGATTTTCTGCTTGTTACACTCAGATTCTTTAAAACTGTAGCCTTATGTTGCTGAACCCTGTGGTTGCTAAGAATGACTGGCATGATTTGCACAGCTGTTTCTGAGTGTCTTACTTTCATTCATGCAGGAGGTGTAGAG
>JAVQJX010021263.1:0-12998 GCA_036025115.1 Ambassis agassizii | reverse complement strand
TTTTTTATGTTTCTGGGCAATTATATAACACCTCTAACACTCCTTACATCATCTCCACCCCCCCACCCCCCCCCCCCCCACTCCCTGTCCATCTAATCCTGCCAGAGGAGTTTAATTTACTGCCCCGAGTTCCCTCACACAATTTCTTTAAAAGTACATTTTATGAGACTGCAATTCCATTTCATAGGGGGGCCCTGTACAGTAAATCCTATTTGCGAAGCGTCATATGCGGTCACATTAACATGACAAAAGTGCCAGTCTGCAGTCCTGTGCTTTGCTCTGGCCCCGTATTATCGCCTCCTGAAGCATTTTACAGGATACCAGAGTGCCAGCTCGTGTCCATCAGGAAAGTTGTAGTGGCTACTGCATGAGGCATTAAATGGTGATGGAATGGAAGATAAAAACGCCTCGGCTACACAAACAGTAGCATATGAATCAATAATATCACATTCTCTCTCTTTTTGGAAAAGTATTTACAGCTTAAATGATGTTTTAGCAAAGTTCAGCAGGATCAAGGCATCAAAGAACTGCAAAGACTGAAAAGAGTGCACATTTATATAGTGCTTTTGAAGTAAGTAACCTAAAAAGAAAGCCTCGCTGCTCCAGACAGTTCTCTGCTATTTTCAAACAGCACCGATGTAAAGAGCGTAGAGCCTCTCTAATGCTGCATTTTCTCAATGTCAAATACTGTATACAGTAAATCAGCTTTCAAGCACAGAAAGCAGCAGTCAAGTCCTGTTTCTGTAGGAACTGAATGCTTCTTTTATCATGTAAGCACGAGTAGGCGAACCACTGTGGGGATGTGTTCATCCACATGGATCTTTTTTTTACAATCTCATACTTTCAATTTCAATTTGTGTAGTTCAACCAAATTCAATGCACCCATTGATCACCATATATGTATTTAAGAAAAAAGATTCTCTGGTTATCCATCGGTGGGGTTGATCATTTCCTCCATATACACATCGGTGCCGCGTTCCTACGTATACATCATAACTGTCCTATAATCACGCAATCTTCAGATAAAGCATACTTAGAATATTCTATCTTACAGACTCCAGGTTATAAATCTGTATGACCTCCCGCTATCAGGAAGAAAAAGCGATTAAAAGTCAGAGCTTCACCGTCATAACTACTTAGGGAAAAGACCTGAGCAGGTTCTTTTCTTCTGCTGGTTCCAGGCAGGGAGGCACAGAGTTCTGAGCCAGAGCCATATGGTCTCCTTTCAGCAGCCCATTTCTTGTCATTAATGAGCTGTGATTGATTGGACCATCAGTGCCTCTGTGTACAGCGCAGGTACTGGATGAAAGCTAAACAAAAGGTGTTGAGACTTAAGTGGCTTCTGACTTTTCAGGCTGGATAAGTGCTCCAAATATTCTGAAACAATGAAATCAAACGAATAAAACAGAATGTTGTGTTTGCATGCTTTAATTTTGTTTAGAGATAAGTAATAATAATAGTAAATATGTGTTAGCTGCTGATAGGATCAGCCAAGTTGGTTGAGTGTACAGTTAGAATCAAACAGGGCTGAGTATTAGCTATTAGCTTAGCGCAATGAGGAAACAGCTAGTCTGGGCTTTGCAGTTAACTTCAGTGTTTCCTTTAAGTCTTTTCCAGGGTTATGAGTTGAATATTACACAAATTAAGCTAATTATTTATGCTAATCGGAGTTCAAACAACCATCTACAGATATGACAAATCAATACAATAATAACCACAGATGCGATCATTCAATATTAAGTGTTAGCATGCCTATACTAAACTTCAGTAAGGCCTTCAAACTTCATAGGTGCCCTTGCGCTGTATTACCATGCTTGTTAAGAAGAACACAGAGACAAACAGAGCACCCTAAGCCGGCAATCAGAAGTTCGCAAACTGCTGTCTGTGCAAGTTTACAATGGTAACCTTCCAACGTGTGACAGTATTTACATAAAGGATTCAAGCTTGGTTGGAATATTAATTATTGATGTGAACTGTAATGAATGATTTATAACCAAAGCCAATCAGAAGCCGCTGTCTCCTGGTGCCACCTGAGGGATATTATATATTTATAACTCAAGGACATGCTGTCATTGTTTAGGCCTTCCTACTTATTCCTGGGTTACAGAGAGCAAAGCTTTTGTTTCCCTTCCTCATTGTACTTTACTGTCAAAGGCAACCGCTATTGGCGGTTCAGCAGAAAATGTACTCAGGAGACGACTTGTGGCCTTCCTTTTAAGCGCGCTCTTGTAGGATGCACACGTACAGACTGTAATGTCAACACTCTTTTCCTCAGGCAGCTCTGAAAACACACTTTTCTTGAGCCCTTTCTACACAGCAGAGAAATGAGATTAGATGTTGACATGCTGACTGATGACCTACAGTTTCTTTCTCAGCATTCTCTGTGCGCACGTTTTTAATGTCGGATTATTCAGTTTTAATGGGCAAGTTAAGGTCATGCAGTCAATTTTAAAACAAAACAAACACAAAAAATTTCAACAGGCAGAAAGCACATGATAAAGTATGAGCCGTGGTTTTAATCTCAATGAGAACAAAGCAGGGTTGGAGGATGCATTTAACACGGTATTATTAACACTGCATTTAGAAGCACAGCAATATGCAAAGTGGTTTTGATGAATGTGTTCTATTAAGAGAGACAGTAAAACAAGGTAATATGTTGATGTGGGCTTCCTGGAAATACATTTACTTGCTCCAAAGTGGCTCAGTCACCCATGGGAGTGGAGCAAAATGATTGGGCCAAATTGATCGTCGCTTGGAATTAACCCCACTCTGATTGGCGCTATTGTAATTGTAGGTCAGGCAGGTTACTGTAATACATGACGTACAATTGATAATTAGGAGCCTTCCAATATGCAGAGTAAATTAATTCTTATGAAGGAGAGTTCCCGCAATGTGCAGGTTCATAGGTTGTTAATCAGATCAGCCTCTTCCTGTATGAGGAAAATGGCTGAAGTAGATGTTGCAGATGATTAACTCTAAATATAAATATAAATGAAAAGATTTCAGAGGAATCTTCTTTACTAAACGTAGCCCTCCTCTATGTAAAGTCTGCAGGGTTGTGTTCAATTATTCTGAAATGAATATGCATACATTTGACTATAGGAAGAACAGTTCTTGTCTCAATGCTAAAATGCTACAGAGGAGGAGTGGGGGCTGGTGCTACAAGCTGCCCTCCCCTGAGCAGTTTGGGGGTTCGGTGCCTTGCTCAAGGGCACCTTGGCAGTATCTTAGATAGAGGTGAACTGGCACCTCTCCAGCTACCAGTCCATCTCCATGTGTCTTGGTCTGAGGCTGGACTTTAACCGGCGCCCCCACGCATGCAAACCCAACCCCTATGGACTGAGCTACTGCCACTCCAAGATCAATGTCCACAGAGGTTGGGGTGTGACATTCAGCGTTGGGATGTACAAGTCTCACCAAGTGTTTTGTTGTGTCTTTGTTGTGTCCTCACTGTGACTTCAGGTCCCACCTCTGGAAGCAGAGCATCGTCTGTCAGTACATACAGTGTATGAGCCACTACATAAGTTTGAAATATGCTATTAAGAATTTGCAGGAAGTGAGGGAGGAAGGTTTTTTTTTCCGACTCTCTGTGCACACATTGGAACAATTTTGCTTTTTATTCTGCAAATATTAGTACTTTGAAGGTTTTTGTGATAACTCAATGGGTGCCCAAATCGGCTTTAAGGGTACAAATACAAATTCCTATCCATGGTGTCTTATATTTGCTTGAAGGAGAACACATAAAAGGTGATTTGTTTTCTGTTGCAGAAACTAAAAGACAATTTAATTGCAGCTGGATTTAAATCTCTAAGGAAGAACAACATTTAGCCTCTGGGCATTTACTCCCTCGCTTATTCAACAAATTCGAATTAGAGGATTTAATGCACGAATGATCTCCGTCTGCCATTTCAACAAAGGGACTCTGCACTGTATCATACACATTCTATGGTTTTGCTGTATGTTGAAAAGATTCCCACTTCTGTTCGGCTATTGCAGAAAGGCCCACTGATGCACTGCAGCCTGTGTATTATCCTCCCACTGCCTCACACCCACACACAGCAGCCTGTTGTTGAGTGCCATATTTCTTTCCTTTTTTAAGGGTCCATTCGGAGGAAAGTTCAAGAAGGAAATCAGTGGTTAAGAAGAGAGGAATCGATTCATCCATCCTGTGGAGTTTTACATGTGTACATTGCAGATTAGTGCAACATCATTCGTAGTGCTTTATTCATATAAATACTACACTAGATTAACTTAGATGACCGTGAAAAAACAAGCCGAAGCGATGAGATGACAGGCTGACACATCAAACCATCACATTAAACAATCATTCACCATCGTGTGTACTCATAGTGTAAACTGCAACATGGCATGTTTTCGAGCACACACTGGAGTTCAATGGCTTTGCATATATTCCTGAGAATTATACATGCTGCTCCTTCTCACGGCTTAGCCTGCTCAAACCAGTTCTGAACAGGGTCCCGTCTGAAGTGGTCAGCCATTTCAAGTGGCTTTGGCAGCAGCTGTAAGAGCTAGGTACCCACTGCAGGAGATAGGCAGACCCATTGTTGAAGAGTTGGCCAACAGTTCTTGGTCCGTTTGTTTGGACATACAGCAGACATGATTTGGCTCCTCGCTCAGCTTCTCATTTCAGTGGCATAACAGCATCGGTGTCTGTGGCGGAATGACAAGCCGTTAATGTGGATGCGGAAAAAAGAGGGAGATGTGTGAAGTACACATGAAAAAAGTTCAAGAGAAAATACAGTTAGATCAAAGTACGTGTGTTGAGCTTGTATGCAAACACATTTATGTACATGATCAAAATTGAATCACAAGTTCACAGAGAGGATAGGTACAGTGATCCTACACTGTCAAGCTCAGGAAACTGATCCAAATAAAAGCTTCAATTATTTTAGAACATCAATAAGAGAACAGCAAAAGTGCACATTTTCTGATTAGTGGAAGTGAAAGCATCACATTTGTCTTTAAAATTGTAACCACCCCATCACCCACCTCCACCTTAATGCTGTCTCACGCAGTGCATCATCTCCGTCTTTAAAGGTAAATCTCATTCATTTCAAAACCTCCTTTTAATTGTCATATGATGTGATGCAGCACCACAACTGGTGGAGTTTAATTTGGTAAGTCAATAAACTTCTTTTTCCTTTTTTTTAAAGAATACTCTGGGTAGTCATAACAGCAGAATTATTATGACGAACTGTCAACTGATGCAATCATAAAAATGATTTTGGCAGCGACGTCATTATTGTTGCATATAAATGCAACAAAAACAAACACATTTGCATTGTAATGCGTCCAATACCTTTGATAATGTTCAACTGAAGTACCATTAGGCTTAGGATTGGCCCCCTTTTACAAAACATTGTTTGGATTATCATGGTTTACAGAGCCTCTGTCTGCCCTCTTTCTCTGGCATATGTTATCTACAGTCGCAGCTGCATGGCACCAAGTACAGAATATCCCCCATCTGCTGATCCAGTCATGCACTCCTTTATTTCCATCCCTCTCACTCGCCAAAGCCCACCTGATGTACCCAGCAGAGGGGCTAACCTGCTACGAACATGGCTGCTCCACAGCTCTGGCAAGAAACAAACGCTCTCCCCCCACCACCACCACCATCAACCAGCACCAACGCCACCATCCTCTTGCTCTTGGAAGGGCTGCACAGCGCTGATGTGCCATGCAATCTGCGCGACTGGCTGATGGTTGCACTTAGTTCCACTCAGCGTTGCCAACAATGAACAGCCCCTACTGAAACTGCTTTCGTTGCGTGCCAGTCTTCCCACCGTCCTCTGAATGGGCGCGAGGGGTGCTGTGCCAGAAACTGCTGCTGCTGCCGCCACTTTGGAATCCGCCCATTAGTCGATACATTGTTGAAGCGTGTGTGTAATATACGACGCAGATTGACAGACAAACAGCGAGAGGCTCATCAACATTCTGTGAAAGATCGTTTCTCTCATCATTACGTGCTAATTGTCTGAATATGCAAAATCCTCTTTATTTGCTAATTGATGAACATGCTACCAAAAGAAGGAGTAAGGAGGGATTCTGATACAATATGGTTGATTAGCAGGGCTGCTGAGGTTTTACTTTTGGAACAATCCGCAATCACGGCGTATTGAGGAATTATAGCAGCTGTAAACACATGAAGCGTATCAGATTTATTTGTTAAAAATAGAGCCGCTCATGGTGTCCCATTTCACACCATTACTCGTTAAAAAAAATAAATAAAACTCTTACAGCTTAAGCAAGATAAAAGAGCTGCTATTCTTGTTTGATTTAGTAACTTTTGTGTTTCCCCCAGAAATAAATGCACAGAGTAGACAAAAAAACTTACTACAAGGGAGCACAGAGGACCTGCGGTGAAGAGGAAGTCATTGTGTTTTTCTCCTGATTAATCAAGCCCGCATTCAGACGCACACATTGTTCTATTAGCATTGTTTAACAGGGAATAATGTACTCAGGGAGTAAAGGGTCAGTTGGGGGAAAGATAGACAGAGAGTGGCTGAGGAAGAGGAGTTTAAAGGAGGAAGGTCTGCAGAGATGCCGGAGCCTTCGGGGACGCGGTGTGTACAACGCAGCAATTATACTTGATGAAGTGTCTCCCTCTGTATCCCCCCCTTCAGCAGTCATTTCCCACTAGTGTGCACCCCGCATACATCTTCCTGTTGCAAAAGATCTCATTAACGACCAATAGATGGGGACGTCACTTATCTTTATCAAACATATGCCTAAGTGTCCCCTTATGATTCTCCCCTCTCCCTCTGACTCTTTTTCAGACATTGTCTTAAAGGCAAATCAGTTCCATTTAGCGGCATAAAGGCAGATGAGAGGTTAGTCCACTCAAATGGAACAACTTTCTTCATTACTAAGCAAATGGCAGGGGTTTCTATTTCTCCAGTGGAAACAGGCAAAGGGGGATCAATGACACTGTAATGGGAATAATTAGCACTATAAAGTCGAAGCAGGAGCCATGAGAATATGGAAATGAACACTGATTTCAGTGTCGTAAATTACTCCTTGAAGCAGATCCCTGTTACACGTTCTTGCAAACCTGTTAAGTGGGTTAAGTGTCCCTTATTTTGTGGTGCAGGTTTTTCCTCGGATCAGACATTTTCCTTAAGATTCCCATATAGAAAACTTTATTAAACAATAACAGGTTGGCTCACACTTGGAGGCTGCACATGCGAGGGAAACTTTTTTTTAAAGTTAATGACTTGCTTAAATTCAGTTTCCATCTACAAAAATGATCTACATTGTTATAAAAAAGGTTATTCAACACGTGGGGAATGGTCATTAACATGAGCATAAAGAGAGATGTGTGCTGCTGCTCGCTCTGAAAGGAAGTGTGATGAGTCCAGGTCTCATCTCTACCTCCATGTCCCGCTCAACTTCTTCGAAGCACCTTTATGCTTCCTCAGATACCATCATTCTTTTTTTTGGTGGCAGCAAAGACGAGATTTTCCCCTCATTTAAAAGTCACAGGCTGTCTTCATCGCCAGTTTTTGGTGCCATTTTAGCAGACTGTGGAATCCAGAAGATAAGAGCCGGATATGTATCTACAATCAGCCATCAAACGTAAACAAAAATCTCTACTGCACAAAAGTAATTAGACTTTGTCACCTCTGCTTCAATACAAGCATTGTGCTGTTGATTTAACGTGTGTCTGACATTGCTGGGACCGATTGTGCTATTCAGAATGCAAGACAGACACCAGGTATGGGTTCAGAATGCAGTTTTCTAAAGGAAACATGCTAAACTGTGAGAGCAGCCTGCAACACACAGGCCGACATTTTCTTTCAATGTAATGCACAAGCTGGCAGCTGTATGAGACTGAGATAACGGCTAACATTAGCCTGTTACCGGTCAAACAGAAATGAACTTGAGATTAGCGATAGACGAGACACGATAGACACGATAGATTAGCATGCTATTGCGACACAATATCATCAACCACATTTACCATAACAAAGTTTATCTATCAATATTAGCATGAAGCTCACATAGAAGTCATATCTGTACACATCAAACACAACTCCAACACCAGATGACGTTGTGTGCTAGCTGCTAGCTGGTTTTTTGTTTCCAGTTGTCAATCCTAAGCTAAGCTAACTTACTGTTGTCTTGCCTGGTAGAAGAAGTGTTTGGTTTTAATTTTATGAAAACACGGCTGCTAGCTAGCTGCTTCTGTCCTCTGTCTGTTTTTGTCCATTGTCCTACAAAATGAAATTACATTTTTATGTTTTAATTTAATGCTTGCTGGCTTTCCTTTGTTTTCCTATTGTGAACTTCTTTTTTGGGAATCACATAGGTGTAGAAAGCAAAAAGATTATGTTTTAAATCTGCACAAAGATCCTCTCCATACAGTATTTTTAATGTCAGTTTTAGTTCATGTTTATATTCAGCTGTTTTTAAATAGCCTACAGTTGTATGACACAGCTCTTATGAAACACTGGCAGACTGTTTTCCCCGCCTGAAACACCAAACACTTCTATTCCCTGAGCAAACTAATCATACAGCCTTCATCTCCTCCTGTTTCTACCCAGACCTCTTCTCCATCTGCCTGTCTCCCTTTTTCCCCCCCGCTTTCTATTCCGTCCACCTCTCCTCTCTTGTCACTCACATGCTCCTACTACAAAGGTGCCCAGATGCCTCAAATCTCCAGCGCTGATCTCCTCCAGCAAAAGGCTGACCCACGTGGGATCTGCCTCGCTAATCACTGCCTGAAACCACTCTGGGCTCACAGGCCGAGAGATAAAGACAGCCGCGAGCTTTACTCAGCTTTAGCAGGCCTCGGCGGCTGTCTCTGTTGGGACTGACAAGCAAGACTGTTGCTGAGGTGAAAAATTGCCGCCGGCCAAGCCTACTGTGAGCTACCTTTCCATCTCGCTATCCAAAAAGTTCCAGCACAATCTGCGGAACGAGCACAAAGGAATGTCACCTCTGAACGGGTTGTGACGTACGCCGCACAGCAGGTTAAACATTCCGCTAAGTCTGCATGCATAATAATTGTCATTTCATTGTCTTTTAATGTTTATTATTATTTTTCATTTTTTTCTCTCCCATCTACTCTCATGAGGTGTTTGTGTGATAAACGATGAACAGCAAGGCCCAGAGAGTGAGCTTCGCATGGCTGCACCGAATCCACAATTAGCCATTTCATTAGCATCCATTAACATTTCATTTTATTGTGTATATGGGAGCAACAGTAGACGAGGTGAGGGCAGATGCTGCATTTTCCCATTGACCCGTGAATACACATGAATGCACTCTGGCGGCACGCTAATAGCAGCTACTGTTTATGCATATGATCAGTGAATGTGGCCAAGCGGGGCCTTCAACTATTGACTAAGTTTCTGAAAGACCTGAAGCACTTTGGCTGCTAGGCTGAGTACTCAGAATGCATTCATCATAAAAACAGTACCTACAAGTTAACACAGATTTTTTGGCATACTTTGTTAATTCCTGGATCTGACTGTGCCTTTCAAGGTGATTGGATGGTCATCAATTCATATTCCTGCTGCGGCACATTTTATGAATAAAAGTGAGCTTATATCCATTCATGGCCGCTCTGCAGCAAAGGTATTCTTTTAGTTGGCTCCAAAGGAAACTGAGTGTGTAGGGGGTTAGCATTAGCACAGAGGGTGACAAGGCACCAGAGGTGTGATTAATTTGGTATAATGCTCCCAGCCTGAGGGAGTCAGTCAAATGGTGACAGGTTCATTGAAATGAAATAAAAGATCATTTTCTTTTTCTTTTTTTTTGCTGTGCCGTCTCTACATTTAGCGTTTTTGTCTGCTGTGATGCAGCACATGTATGAGTCAGACAACCGATAATCAGATTGAAATGGTGTAGTCGCCTGAGATAGTGTTTGAACTTTTATATTAAACACTTTAATTATGTAAAAAAGTAGTACAGATAAAAATGTAACAGTGATATTCATCTTTTTAATGTTTTTACACTGCAGGAATTTGAAACAAAAGGAGCCATTTTAGTTCTTATGAGAACGTTCCTACAGTGTAAACACACACATTTCGCAGGCTGTTTGGTTCCTGTGGTTCAACAACTATCTTGGGTAATATATTAAGCACTCCCTTGCTCCATGGCTCACCTTTGCCCCCCTCTATTTCACACTCAGAAGTACTTGCCCTGCAGTTATTGCTTCTTTTATCCTTATGCTGGAAATTTCCTGCAATGGAACAATGTACATGTTGTTATAGTTCCATTAAATCAGCTCTGAGCGGTCTCTTGCACTTGGTGCTTAGAAGTACCTTCCCTGTGGTAGGTATTTTTTTCTCCTCTCGTAAAGGTCCTAAAGGGGAAAGTTCTAGCAGTGGGGCCAAAGGTACAGACTGCCATGAAAAAAAAGCCTGTTGGTTCCTGTGGTGTTAAAACACCAGGAGGGCATTGCTCACACTATGCTCACACTAATACACAGATCCTACTGAGAGCGCTGTCAGCACATCACAGAACACGAGTCCGTCAAATCAAAGGCACAAGTTAATATTGCAACATTTCATCAGCTCACTGTGCCTAGGAGTTATTTGTACAGGTACAGGCTACACACAGGTGTGTCTATGTGTGTGTGTGTGTGTGTGTGTGTCGGACGGTGGTTTCAGGGTCTCTGCTTGACAAGATGAAGACACTCAGATGCAGAGATGAGCTTGAGGATCTATTAATTTCAGCGGAAGGTTGGTCATTACAAAAGGTAAACGCTGACATTTCAGGCAGCGTGTTATTTTGACTGACTGCCTATTAGAGGGTGTAATGCGGCGCGCAAATGTATACTTCAAGCCTCAGTGCTTCAGCAATGGACAGCGGATGACTCAATCTACTGGTCTTTATTTAGCAAGGTCACTAAGGACATTAGTAGGTTTGGACATGGCACACACACAGTATCACACACTATTGATAACACTGTCAGCAGAACTCTTTACCTCTTGCGCTATTAAAGGCTTGTCTCCATTTACAGTATATTGGTCCTGTTTATAGAAGATAGGAGCTATAAATCCATTGTTATGGCTTCTCGTCAGGCTCTAACTTAGGGAAAAGCTCTGTAGTCACATTTCCTGATCAGCGGTGCTTCCCTGCCGCCTGACAGCTTTTGCAGACAGCTTGGTTAGATATGAAAGCCACCAATTGTCGAACTCAGAGCTGTGAAATTTAAAACTTTAAATTGTTACTACACCAGCTCAAGACTGTCAAATATAATGATTCACATAGGAATATTTTTTGGCTCTCTGACCCACTGTAAAACCAATCAGTACACTTGAAATGATACATTACTTGCAGTGAAGGATTACCACCAAATAATTGGCCTATCTCTTGCACTGCTCCAGAATGTGTAATTTTTGAAAATGGGAACTCTGCATACTTCAGTGCTTGTGCTCTGACGGGTCTTGGTTATGAACTTTGTCTCTCCGGGTTGCAGAGGAGACAGTTAATATGTTATTTTCCCACAGGGGGGAGGAGGAGGTGGGGGCTTTGTTTGTTCCCTCCACCTCTTAGGGTTGTGTTATGTGTCTGGCCTGTTGTCCCTTTTCGTCTTGCTTTTACAGGCGCATTGTTATATCGTGTGGACGGTGTGTCATGCAGGACTGGGCACACCCCTTATAAAGGTTCAGGAAACTGGAGAACTTCTTTTTTTTTATGGGTCTAATTGGAACTTGGCAGTGCGGCCATGTGGGCCGCTGGTAGGGATTAGACCGGTGGCTCAGTTGGCTGACTCCTGATGGAACACTATGGACCCAATGCAGACGCTTCCCTTGTTACCCTGGAGGAGAGGGACAGCGCGCGCGTGTGTGTGTACACATGTTCATCTGTGTGTGTGTGCATGTGCACGGAGATGGGGAGGTGGTGGGAGACTGCAGCCCTGCTCCAAAGTGATTTGTCTCGGCCAAAAGGTTCCCTTGTCCTTCACAGTTGGCTGGGCATGCATCCCCATTAGTGGTGGAAGAAAGAGGAGCGAAAAAGAACACAGGGGAAGAAGAGACACCTGTGTGTGCTCCACAAATAAACTCTGATCTATGTATGGTTGGAACTTGATTTGTTTTGTACAGAAAGTCATTTGCACTCCATCACAGACAAAGACACAGCATGGAAATCCATCCGATGTTAGGATGAAGGGAGGAAAAGTTACTGAGGCAAGCAGGACCCCAGAAAGAATTAGGATGTCCACCCTGCGGGGAACAATGGCAGACAGGAAGAGGAAGTTGGACAAAGAAGTGTGGAGAGGCATATAGGCCTTTTTTGTGTTGCAGTGTTACTCAAGGTTATAGATCCCTTGCAATCCATTTTTCTCAATCTGATAGAGTGCAGCTTGACAGTCATCAAAGTGTGTTTTGCTTTTCATCTCTTTCACTCTTCAAGCCACCGCAGGGAGGAAACAGAAGGGCCGAGGCACGTCAGTTTGGCACGCTCTCAACGATCTGTTATTTATTGGGGGGAACAGCAGATCATTGGAGTAAAGAGTTCAGAGTGTGCGAGGTGATGGCTGCGAGCAATTCCGTGTGCGTCTCACCTCTCGCTCACCCACCTGCATTTATTCCAGCACTGCCCTCAAACCCCGCGGAAGGAGCTCTGCCGACAGCGTGGAAGCTCCACAGCTCCATCAGTGTAGCCACAGGGAAGGTGAGGTAAGCATGGAACTGTGGAAAGAGTAAAAGGTAAGGCTTTTGTTTGAGTCCACGTGAACACTCAGAGGATTCTGTGGTATAAAGAAAAATGACTGGAGAAGAAAAACATTGAAAGAAATGAAAACTTTCATTTTTGTCACATACCAAAATGAACACGTTTAACCACAGAAATGGCAAATGTAGCTATATTGACTAATGTCAGCACATCTAAATCAATTCCAAAAGCTTTTTATGCAACATCGTGATTAGTGATGATGAGCAAAGTATGTCTTAACGTGTTTTAAAAGAAGCAACTTAAAATGAATTAGTCCAACGTGATTGTTTTTAAGCTCATTTAAACTAATC
>JAVQJX010021207.1:0-10421 GCA_036025115.1 Ambassis agassizii | reverse complement strand
TATTTGTAAAAGTTAACCCATCTTATTTTGATTTTATTTATTTGTACTTATTTTGTGTAATTGTATTTGTTCAGTCCTGCTTTAAACATTGAGGCATTAAGAGATTGTACAAAAGGCTGCTCTGGACTGGAAATCAGATTAAAGTTAATGTGGAGAGCCCTGTTTAGAAACAAGATGACAGTACAGTCTATGGAACAAGAATAAACACTGCAGACCTGAGGTGGCACAGAAACAAATGAAACATTACAAAAGTGACATTTGGGACAAAAGCACTCACTCCTTTTAGTGTTTGTATATTTGTCTATACTATATGGCAATCCCCATCTGTTGTCTTTTGTTTGTAAAATAAATGAAAACGATCATATATCACTTGTTTGACATTCTAGTTACAGCGCTGTGGCTGGTCTGCCTCACTGAGTGACTGCAGCACTACAAACGTACGAACTTCAAAAGGAAGGTGAGTACTGTTGTGTGAGTGTGTCAATAGAGCAATGACAGAATCCACAACATGACAGCTAGCAGACAGACGTCTATTCATTGCATTCAACCTAACCTACTGCTGCACACATTAGCAGTAGGCTAATCCGACAGGACAATATTAAAATGTTATAAATACATGTCTGTTATGTACTGGTGGCTTTCTTTAGAGTGCAATATTAGGACGGAGCTTTAGTATTCCAACTCTTCCCACTAGTGTCTTTCAATTAGCAGTGTTCAGTCAGAGTGCTGTGTGTGTTGGTTTCTGACCTGTCGTCTGTCCTCTGGTGCCTTTAGGAACAGAGCATTGATGAGAGCGATGGCGTAGGTTTGTATCTCCTGGTTTGACCTGAAGAAATATCCAGCAGCATAACAACCAGTTAGAAGCATCATGCTCTATAAACCTTCATGGAAAATTTAAACTACAGAACACATTGACAGCTTAGATAACCATTAAATCTTTTTTTATCACCATCAACACACACATTCAGGATGGGTTCAGGATGCATTTAACTACATCCTAAATTATTGTCTATGACTATATTATGTATCAATTTTCAAGTGATGAAGTTCTTTTGACAAGTATTTCGAATTTGAGAATTTAGAATGTGATTTAATTCCAATTTTCAGTGGGTTTCAGATGAGGTCAGTAAATTCTTTATGCATCCTGAACGCACCCTTTTTTTTCACAAACATATATCAGAGTGCGGGAAGCCCCTGTGCGTGTGTGTGTGCTCACACTTGCAGGTGCCCGATGAGCTGTCCCACGGTGATTTCCTGAGCCACGCGATGGTAAAGGCTGTGACTGTTTAGCACCATGCTCTCCAGGATAGCCAGTGAGCGCTGCAGAATAGACACGTCCACCATGGGCTGGTTCACATAGCCTGCAATCTGAGTGAGGACACAGAGGACTGAACAACACAGAGACTGCTAAATCTTGAACATCTGGGCTTCAAACAAGATGGAACTGCTATAAAGATATATGATGGGAAAAAGGGAACCATAGAATAAAATGAAATCACGAGTTCTGTAAGTTTCCCCCATGAAGGCCACAGTGAAGTTTTCAGAAGAAAAGTATTCACATGCACACTACAAGAGCTCTCCAAATAATGTGAGGAGTTGCTAGGCAACAGCCCCCACGCATTTCCGGCATTTGGAACACGCTGAAGGTCAAGTAATTAAATAAAACTGCATGGATAAAAAGAATGAAAAGACAGACACAGAAAATCATGTGTACAGTGGAGTGACTGCAGTGTCGTGTATACATGATCAATTGTTATTTTGCTGCAGGACGTACCTGTTTGATGAAAGACAGGGAGATAAGGTCCCAGGACACAATGCCATGATCCATCAGCTCCAGGAAGGCAGTGAGAGTGAAGGCCAGCATTTCACCGAAGCTGGAGGAAGTAAAGTCAGCTTGTGTGGACATATTTTAATATTTTCTTTCACAAATAAACTCAATTCAAATGAACAACATTATGATAGACAGAACAACTTGTGAAGAGAAGAGAAGAGAGGGATGAGGGGAGCCTGATCTCAATTCCTTTTAGCAAACCAATCACAAAAATGAAAACAACCTAATCATTCTTTTTATGAGGTAAAACAATCCTGCTTTGAATATAACTGTAGATCTGCAAATATTGCATTTGCATTTTAGCCTCTATGTAAGATATTTAGGGAACATCAAGACTACCAAAAGTCTTCTTCTACATTGTATGTTCATTAATAATTATACTTTATACTGTACACCGGCAACTGTCAAAAACAAATCTTGTGCTCACTGGGTGCCGCTTTCTACAAGACGAGCCAGCGTCCCGATGCCCTCCATGTTGATGAATTCTGCCGCAAAGGTTGGGTCTGCAGACAGTTTGGCGAGTTCTTTTAAAGCCTCAAGACGAGCGTCGATACCATGACACTGGATCCTCTCCAGGAGCTGACGAGCAGCACGACCCTGAAGAGTTTACATCATCCATAAATTATTATGGATAATACCAATAAGGATTACAGTCTGTGAAGAGCTAACATGAGAACAGCTTATATTTCAGTCAGTTAGGATCCAAAAACAGTGTGAAAAATGAATGTGGCAAATTTGGGCCTAAAGCTATTAACTAAGACTGTCTTTGCAATATACAAGTGCAAACATCCAGCAGAAGACCTCAGTCGATGGCATTTCAATTCAAGCCAAGCACACAGCACGTTCACTGTTTTTGTTGTGGGGGTGTGAGGTGCACCCAACCGTCTGCTGAGAAGGAGGGTGGTATTATAAAGACAGATTATCATACATTATTAGTGAGTTAGAGGCAGCTGCTATTAACCATGGAAAATCACATCAACTCCCCTCATCCTTTTTCAAAGCAGTGCTCTCACCACTGTCACATACTGACAGTTTGGTTAAGTAGAGCAGATCAGCATGTCGTATGAAAAAAACTTTTGAGCTGAATTCACATTTTTTCAAAGGCACAAAAAATTCTGGTGATGTGTGCAAAGCTTCACTGGTGCAACATACCACCCAGAGATTATTTGTAGAGCTAACTCATTCACTTTATGATTAAATTACAATTCTAAAGCACACGAGTGTCAACAAAGTGGTCTTACAGGAGAAATGGCTAATCGAAGGATGGTGCCATTCTTGATGTCTCCACGGCTCTGAAAGACAATAACAGGGGAGGTATGCTGAATCTTAGTATTAATATACAATGTCTTTGTAAAACGGTGACACTCACCTGTTCTGTGATATAAAGCTGAGGACCATCGGCATAACGTAGAGCAAACTGCTCTGAGCCAGACAAAGACCAGCTGAGTATACAAGCAGAGAAAAATTAAAATTCATTGTTAAGTTAAGTGCATACTGAAAAAATATGTGAAGCACAAAGTAAGAATGTTCTAATGCAGCATGCTCCACTACGCATGAACAAAAGGTTGTTGGAAGTCAGATTGTTCCCTCCAGCAGTTGTATTTACACGAGCAACAAGCTGTGAGAATGTGGAGGAGAATTATTCAGTGGGTGTTAACAATAAAGTGCAAAAATTTTCCATATCAAATGGTACAGGGAGGCAGTGGGTAGATGCAGCTCGGCTAAGTGGTGGAGGGGTGAAACAAAATTTGCTAAGTTCATCACTAAAAAACTAAAAAATAATGAAAAAGTGATGACAAAAATCATAAAGAGGTGAAAAAATGTGGAGCCAAAGATATATGATATTTGTCAGTTTACAAAAGTATTGTTTAAGTAAAGGAAGTCTGAAATATAAAGTATGGTTGCACAATCTACAATCTGTTAGATGCAGCAAATCAAAAAACTAATATATTTTCTTATGCTCAGACAGAAATCATCTGGAAAACATTATGCAGTGAGTGTAGAGGTAATCCAGTGCTCACCCATCACAAACTTCCCGGATTATTGAGGGCAAAGGTCTTTTCTGAGAAGAGAAAAAAAGCATCAATAACGGCATGCAAAGGAGCATACATCAGTACCACTCCCTCTACAGTATCATAGTGATCACAGCATGGCCATCTCTGTCACGCCTACAGTTACAAGTACTTTCAGGCATTCAGAACAACTAAAACATTACACGAAACAATGAAGTTAACACTGTCTGAGTTAATGTAATGTGTGAAACAAATACAGACCTGGTCCATTTCAATAAGCTGAGCATTAGCCCCAGGCCATTCAATAGCCACCTTCACAATGTCAGCTGGGGGTGGCATGGCGGTCTGATCGTTAGAACCCTACATGCAGAAAGTTTAGAGTTATTAAACAATCAAATATTACCTAAAATACTTTATCGATTGGCACAGTCTATCATATATGCCTGCTCCGGTGAGTCAAGTATTCCGTGGGAGCAAATACATTTTTAATTGATTTGAATTACATTTTTCTGTGCAGTTGATTACCAAAGTATTGTCAATCAATTGATTTTCTCTGTGAACAAGAAAACAGAATCATATGATACAATACACCACCTTATAGACAACAGCAGGTAGGGTCAGTCAGTCAGTCTCACAGCTCTGCTGTATAAACCCTGGTCCTGGTGCCAACTCCCCTGTGAACACAGAAACACACAAAAACTTGAATTCCTTGAGGCCCAAAAGCACAGTTGGCTCCCTCCCTGAATTTTCTGTCCTCTGAACTGAATCTGTCAGAGCACAGCATCAATAAACATGACTGTTTTACTAAATCACCCCCATACACACACAGTCACATAAATATCCTGGCCGGGTCAAGCCTTCAACACACACAGCGTCTGCAGGAATGCCTTGAGATATTTGCACATAATTGCACTGCATCACCATAATATGTTTACCTGCTATTTATGTAACGCCTTTGTTTATAAAAACCCTCCTGACAATGTAGCCATTATAAAAAGATGTACATAATCTATACTATGCAAATGTTGGCACTGAATAAGCAAATACAGACTGTATGATAAATCATATGAATATTAAAACTGTGAAGAAATAGTTACCAATTAGAGCAAAATGAGATGTTGCTGTGAGACCATCTGCTGCAATTCAGTTCAAATTATATTTTACAGCTCGCATATTCACAGCATTTCCATTTTCGTAGCGGTTTCTATTTCACTTTTCACACTCACTCCCTGCAGCACATCTCCTGCTCATCTTTAATACTAAATATCATTAAATCACTGAGGCTTATTAAACTTATTTTACTATCTGTAACAATGCCTGTGTAATTCAAGAGCTGGAAAAGTGGCAGAGACCAGCTAGAGAAGAGACTTGTCTCTATTACTCTGACATGAAGAGAGCATGAAAAGCTGTCTGACAGGCTTTAGCTGACGATTGGAAGACAGAAGTAGAGAGAAGAAAAAAAAAAAGGCAGTGCAGCTCTTTGCATTCAGCCTGCTTTCAAGATACAAAACACTTTGTGTGGTTTACAGCTACTCATTTGAAAAGGAATCATTAGCCTAATATTGTATGTGAGACAACCCCTTTTGAATGAACATGAACCTGCAAATATCTTCTTCTTCTTGTAGTAGCGGCGCAGTGTTTCTGTGTTTGTTTGTTCTATAAATATATTGGCCCGCAGGTTTACATCTATATCATCTGACACTCCTTTGATCAGTCAGGAAATAAAACACACTGTGTCGTTATTCTTTTGAGAATACATCATCAGCTGTCAGTGGATCAGTGCACTGCAGATGCCATCCACCTTATGATGAAAGTTTGTATCAAAATTTAAACTGCTGTACAAAAAATAATAAGCATGTCTAAATCCTTTCATCTCAATTATCTTTGAACCTTCAGAGAATGATGTTATCCTCATACTGTAAATTGTCACAACACAGCTAAATAGACTGACATAGAACGAGATTAACATTGACTACAACAAATTCTAGGTGCATTCTGCAAATGATACAGACAGAGAGGTGCCAATTAAATTCAGATTCCAGCAGGCCATCTGATGGAGACACTGCACCGCCTCCGCACCTTCCAGCAGACCAACCATCACATCCTATAATGTGTGATCCCTGAGCTTGTATGCCCTGCTGAAAAGGTTGTTCCCTCACAGAAACTTGGCAAAAAAGTTAAGCGTACACTTTCAGCACTGATGTCAGCCTGGAGATTTGCATTAAGATAAACAGTGTTATGTCTGCATCCCAATCTGTGCAGCATCTTTAGTTCTCAGCAGCAAATCAAATGGGAACAAAATAAACCTCCATCACCCAGTGAGACAGGCCACACAGGATTACGACAGACATTCATGAAAAAAACTCAGATTCTGAAAGCACAGTAAGTGATGAATTTAAAGCAAAAAGCAGCTGGACAAGTTGTAATACATCACTGTGTCACAGCACTCAAAAATCCTGCTAGAGATTTTTCCAATGCTTTGACAGCCAAAAATCACAACAACTGACACGTACAGATTTTTTTTTTTTTTTTTTTTGCAAATCCCATCTTGTTTGGAAACTTGGGTCATAGTGCTGTCATAGTGCATTGTCAGCCATGTTACAGCAGACAGGCGTGAGGGCTTTACTCAGGAAAAACATATGAGCACAAGCATTTTCTCAATTCAACTTGAAACCTTTAAACCTGTGCTTTTCCTATTTATAAAATATCTTTTGGGAAAAACACCACAGTTTAAAATATAAAAACCTGTGTTAAGTAAGCATAAGTGTAAAGAGTAGCTTTTTATGGAAATTAGAAATGTCTTCATCATTACTTGCACTGCACTCAGACACAACCACCATATGTGGCGAAACAGAAAAGTTTCTGGGGACCATAAAAAGTGACGGACCCGGCTGGGAATTCCTTATTTTTATGCTTCTCATACAAATATTCTGACAGTTTCACACTTGGGGTGTTGTATTTGCAGTCCATGCATTTAAAAAAAAAAAGTGTTGATATGATGTTATATAATGACACAGTGTGTATTTGCAAGTTGTAGTGCCCCATGTGATGGGTTTCTTTATATATGACTGCAGAGTAATGGAGTTTTTTTACATTGCATTATAAAAGCGTTTGTGTTTCCCTCTTGTGGCATGCTGATGACAGCTGCCTAGGAGCTGTGTCCCTGTCATCTGGCTGCAGAGCACTTCTACTAAAACCACTTAACAACATTAATTTGGCAGCAGTGTGGTAGCTTAGCAACAGCTGCTACGGAGCTCCAGTCTGAAAAGAAACCCAACAGTGCGGTCTGAGCCTCAGATGAAAAGGCTTCTCCTGTCTCCCACCAGCCAGCCTCTTTCCACCGCGGCCCGGATGTTTCTGACGCCATTTTCCTACTCCTGCAAAGGCGTTTCGGGGCTCTCTTCCACGCTGCTGCTGGGAATAAAGAGGTTCACTCGGGTAAACTGTGAAGCAAGCGACTAACTTTGAGGATAGCTCGTTAAGCTAGCGCGGAGTAGCGCCCCCCTTTGGCTACATGCTTATTAATACACGGCTTCTCTGTATGAAGAAAAACGGCGTTGTCAATGTATCATTTATTGTAAAATGTTTTCATTTACATTCTTTGATCCCGTAGCACAACAACAGTCATCTTAAATTAGCGGACTGTTTGCTGCCTGGTTGCTGTTAGCATCTCATTTGCGTCAAACCCGCTTCTTTGATCAGCATCCAGGCTCTAACCAAGTTTGGAGATTCTTTGAGGCCTGATTACAAGTGATCGATCAGGTAGTGTTTTAATCGGCAGCTCTCAGCTGGACTGATGCAGCAGCGGCTGTGTTTGTAACCTTGTGACGTTTAGCCGGATCAATCACAACTCGCTATCAGGTCGATTAAAAAAAAAAAAAACAATACAGATGCTAACACAGACAACACCTTCATATTCAGAGTCAGAAAGTGATACTAAACAGCAAACTCACTCGCTCTGACAGAAAGACTCGGTGTTATTCAGTCATCCGCTCCAGCCTGCCTCTGTCCGCTCCTCCATTGCAGTCAGGATGCAGCTTGTCTCTCGGAGCCAGGAGATGCTAACTGCTGTGATTTTAGCGAAGATTGTGTCTCATCTGTCCGTATCAGTACTCGCTGTTACTCACCCCGTTTGTGTGGGCCATCGATGGTGCCTCTCACCGTATCCCTGTCTCCCCCCCCCCCCAACACAGATACTTGTGGGAAGCAGACGCGATTCCACGCCTTGTAGGCGGGACACAGTATGAGTGTCACCGTCTGGAAGTGAGGCAGAAACAACCCTCATCTCTTCATCTTCCACTTAAATGAACATCTTCAAATGTAGTCCGCTGCTAAGAAGCTTTATCAGTGGGTCTGGATGTGCAGCAGTGCAACTGATTAATAATTAGACAACCAATATGGCCATAACTGTGAAATATACTGTACAAATACTGGATCATTTTTTCATCATTTAATTCATTCATTTAATAGAATAAATGAATATGATGTAAATTGTTTGTTTTTCCTCTACCATATGAAGAGGGGATGTTAGTTTCTACTGTGTTTCTGCATCAAATTACATTACATTAATGTTCATTTTGGGTCGCTGACATGTTTGGTTGTTTGTTTGTTTGTTTTTTATAAAGCCTACATTGACTAACAGTATTTGACCTTTCCCTCTTCATGTTTGAAAATACAGGGTTTCACAGCTTTATGCTGGTTAGTATTATAATAGAGTGTGTCAACAAAATTTTCATTCTGCACAATACCAGTTTTTATTTTTTTTCACAGATATTATGAATACATGGGGGATGAAAACTCTTCAGGGGAAAGGAGACACTGCTGCTGGTGAAAACTTGAAGGGGCAAGCAAACAACTGAAGTTCACTGAGGTTACAAGTGAATGTATTGAACTCCACATTACCTCATGCATGACATCAAAAATAGTACTTCTGACATAATTAGCTTCATCAACAAACACAGACATCATAACCCAATTTCAAATGTTACACAGGCACAGAAAGTGAGCTCTGGAAAGTTTAGAGTCAAATTCAGAGTCAAATAATGAAAAAAAAACAGCAGTAACCCAACAAGACATTCAGCAAAAGAAAAGCTGTGATATTTCAGAACTAGAAGCTTTATGGGTTTTACAGTATGTGATGCCATCATAAAATAAAAATAAATACAGTCAAGTGTTAGTAATAAAATTAAAGCTGGTGACAAATGTGACAATTTACTGACATGTACACCTCGCTGTATCAGACACACAAGCAAACTGACATCAGTATTAACAGAAAGCAAACACAGCTGTTTAAGGCTTTTAACACAGGACTGTACATGAACACGGCTGCAGAGGATCCAGGAGTGAGCTTTTTGTTTAGCACTGCATTGTCACTAGTTTGTTACACACTCCTTTCAACAAAGACAAAATGAGTCACAAAAATGCAAACCAGTGGTAATAACAGTGAAGGTATGATAAAGAGGCTGTAAACTAAAGTCTTTGTAGAGGTAGGAACATGGAGATGGAAGTAATTCTTCACTTGACAATACCTGGGGTAGCAACATATTACTTTAAACCAATAAGCTCAACACAAACAGCCAAATAAAAGACAACCCAGCACCTATATTGCACTGGCGCACTGCTCTGTTAGTAACATTGTGATCACAGGCCAATGACACATTCACCAGGGCTCACACAATCAGATGCAAATCCAGCATGTCTTTTATAATTATACAGACTAAACAAGCATAGATTAATAAAAATCCAAATAATAGTTTAATATGTTATCATTTAAAGAGACCACATATGCTCAGTTAGTAGGCAACAAAACAAACAGGATTACAGGGCATGAAAGGCCACATGAGACATTAGGTGCTGCAAAACCAGGCTACATCCAAACCCACATTGCTTACTATGACTTCATATCAAATACCTAATATCACATTGATACTACATGTTATAGGCGTGAACTTTTCATGTGTACGTATGATGAACGCTGCACACAGCTGCCATTTAAAAAGACAGAGGGATGCTCTAGACTGAATGCATCTCTAACAAGCACGTGAGAACTATGACTCTTTCAGCAATCAGCGTACAACAACCCTCATTAATATGAACCTGCAATTCAGATGCTAATACAAGAGTGAAGAGGTGTGTGAAAGCAAATCTTCACAGTACACACACACAGTTCACAAAGAGTGGCTGCATACAAGATGAAATTTACAATGACATATCAGTTCAGCTGAGGTCACGAGTTACAGGCTAACAGGTTGGCAGTTACAATATCAGCTGACAGCAATCCAGTCTATAGTCCCTTCCTGTGTCCAGTTATTAAAACCTTTACTCTCACATACATATCCAGCATAGTAACTCTGAAAAGAGGAACTTCTATGTGAAATTATCCACAATAAATTCTATATTTAATCTTTAGAAGATTCAGTCTTGAAAATAAAACTGCAATAAGAATAAAACTATTTAATTTGTTCATAATGTAATCCACAGAAGCCTAACCTAAGCCCCGTTTAAACCACTTTACAAAGGAACAGAGTCTGTGCTGACTGTGTGAACTATGATCTCACACCCATTCAACCAGCATCAGT
>JAVQJX010021092.1:0-10096 GCA_036025115.1 Ambassis agassizii | reverse complement strand
ACAAATAAATTTTCCTTGCCTTGCCTTGCCTTTTTTCTGCTAGAATCGGGTTCCTCAGAAAAAGAAGACGACTTCCTCCTTTAAATAAAACTATATCAAACAAACCAATTCCCACAATTCCAAGGGAACAGTCCTATCATATTACTGTATAGTGGCCGCTACCCACAATCCTCTACCAAATGCACTTACTTTTGTCATAGTTTAACATTCTCTGATGTTTCTATAAAGTTTTATCATATGAATCAATAACTTACATTAAAGAGACCGTTTGTTATGTGAGTGTGTAGATCTACAGGGTCGTACACAGACTGCTGCATGTTTTCTTTAGCATTATGTCCACTGTGTGTATAAGAAATTAAAGTTTTCATGATACCACTTCTGGTTGTTTTCATGGATGCTTTACATCCCTGCATTCATTCAGCCCTGAAAGAAAACACACCGATCCCCTCACAATCACTACAAAGACGCTGCCTTCCATCTATTATTCCCCCATCATGTGATCTGCCCTTCATCTATATGATCCATAAGACATGATTTAATGATTTATTATGGCTCACAGGTATGATGATCACCCACAGTATCTGTTAAAGAGAAAGAAAAGAAACCGACAGAAAGTCTGTTCACTGCTGGGTGTCCATTAAAAGGCAGAAATGAGTGAAGAGGAGGGCTGATTTCAGACACAGCTGAGGTAATCTGTGACACAGCTCAAGAGCAGCATGAACCATTCAACACAACATCATTTTAACACTGAAGCTTGTATTAAATAAACAGAAACAACATGTTATTTAGTGAAGCTCCTGGGCTAGCTGCTTCCTGCTGCTTCCAATCACCGTGCTAAACTGAGCTGGATTTCTCTTCATGTTCAGCCAGTTAAACACAGTAAATAAACAGAGCATATAGTCTGTTTGTATATATATCTTAGCCCATTAGGTAAAACCTCCTGTGTGAATGCTGTCAGGGCTGAAGATGACACACAGCCGGGTTTATAATGCTTTAAATGGACAGACCTCTGATATAACGCAAATGGACACAAGGTAACATTAGCTTTTAACATTGCAGGTGATTTACATAATTGATGGGTCCAATTTTTTTTTTTGATTTAGCAAATACAGCGGAGGATGATACATCAAGAGAGGGCCTGTTGTGTTGGAAGTGAGCATCCATTAATCAAATAGACCTTTAATGGACAATGAATGCCTCTTTATCTCTGTTAAATCTAAATAATGTACAAAAACATAGAGTAAATGGAAACTAAAATTATCTCCTAGGTGAGCATGGTCCACGCCTCGCTTTTTATTTTTGATATTTTGGAGCTGCATGGCTCTGAAAGTGAAGTAATACGCAACATTCCTGCAGAACAGGCTCAATTAATCCAGGCCCCCTGTGCAATCACAGTCACAGGCTAATCGTACTGAGCAATTACTGCTGTTTGAAGTCAGACAGATAACCGTTCAATAGTACTTGTGCATCTATCATATGAAGATGCATGAGAAAAGTCAATGCATTTATTGTTGTAAGTGTTTAGAAGCACCGCGGTGGGAGGAAGGTAAACAGATGGAGGCTTCATTTCTCCACAGTGTGAGAACAAGGAAGGCATCTTTTCAAAGAGACAGATATGTTTCTCTATCTGATCGACGGGATGGGAAACAGACATGTGGCACACACACTGACCTGCTGTCCAGCTGCTTAAAACTGAAGTAACCCTTGAGTTCATTTGTCAAAACATCAGAGTTTAATTTGCTCAAAAACACTAATACTCCATCCTATTATTGTTAGTAAGTGAGCCAGAAAACTGACATTTATCATGGAGGTGTTTCCATGTCAACCCAGCTTCATAAGAGCCATGTTGGTCCACAGCACAGAACGTATTTGTTCAACAATAAAGGTGAAACTGTGAAATTGTGAAATGCATTTTTTTGGCCTGTTTAGGAACCAGCATGTCAACACATGTTTCAAAAGTGCCCATGCACTGTACCTATTAATGCAAACAAAGAACAAATCTGGACATAAACGTGGACACAAACGACCACACAAGCAGGGTTTTTTTTTGGTGGATAAAACATGTTTATCTGGAGTTTGACTTCCCTGTCAGGCTGCTGCTTAACAAACTGTGATTGGTTACACAACAGTGCTCACTTACAGTTAGCTTTGCCCTTAAAAACGTGGTCAAGTTTAAGATAAAATCAATGTCAGAGTTTATTTTTTTTGTTTACTTTGTGTCCAACCAGGAGCGACCCTCTGCTCTGCTATGCAAATGAGACTTATTAAGGCTATTTTGATGCTGTGTCTGGGCTGAGATATGTCAAACAGCACCAGTTTGAGCAGGAGGGAAGTCAGGCACCACAGCAGCATGGAGTATCCAGTCAATATTCAAAATAAATTACCATGACTGGATTCCAGCTCGTGTGTTTTGTCAGACAAAAAAAAGAACTAATTTAATCAGGCAGCTTGTTGAAGTTGCTGAAATTGATACTGCAGGTTAATGTGCAGGCAATTTGCATTTCTACCAGGTTTTTAATTACAATTCTTAGGAATAGAACGATGTATAAATTTATTGGAGATTCTGCTGCATTATAATACAAGACCAGCACATAGTGTTTAGAAATGATTTTTACATGAAGTCTACGGAAGCACTCTGCATCTGAAACGTTCCCGGTTGGACCTGACATCCATGCTGAGGATGGGACAAATACACAAACACACCCGGTGGGATTTCACCATGAAAGTTTCAGCTTGAGAACATTATGTTTTGGTTTCCTCTTTCCTCTTGTGCTGCTTTAAAAACACATGATCGACTATTCATCCACTGTAAACTTGCAAGTCCAAAAAAATCTTTTTCTGAGCTTTTATTTTGAAAATACGTTTAATTACAGATTAAAGGGTGTACTGTAATTTAGAAATGAATCAATACTGTAATCAGTACACATACATTAATGACTAACCCACATCTTCTTGTAAGCTCTGTGTTTCTTTTGGTTCAGTCCAGGATGTCCTCTAGCTAGACACTGTAATAAATCCATCTTTCACAGTCTTTATCATCTCGAGTCAGAGGACACAGCAGAGTGGCTCCACGCTCGCTTGCCTGCCCCAACATAAAGACATGCATGATTCTCAAAGCAACATTCAATCACCCATGCACTACAAATTTGATTTAAGACTGCAATTTCATTAACTACACATTTTTCAGAGGACAGCGCCGAGCTCAGGTCCTCACACTTCATCATCAACTTTGCCACTCTTATTATGTGCCCTATCTTCCCCTGCAAAACAAAAACTGTGTCTTTTGAGGGGTAGAAAATGCTGAGACAGACTGGACAGACAGACAGAAAAAGGATGGAAGATACATGGACAGAGGCTATGACAGTGACGGGCAGAGGCAGACATGACAGGAGTGATAAGTAGAGATGAATATGCCTCAGGCAGCAAACTACTGATTACTTACTTTCTTACTATTATGGCCTCACGTGTTCTGTGCTGCTTCGCTCCTATCACTGGCTGTAAAACAGCACAGTGAGCAGATCACTGGTGTCGTTAACGCTCCATAACCTGCTTCCTTCACAGCATAAAAAGCAGCCCTGCTCCATATTACAGGAGCTCTGCCTAAATGACATAGAAAGTGCTGATTCTCATTCACAGACAAAAAGTCCAGCATAACAGCTATACAAAATGGAGGAATTACAGACAGCTGCAGTGCATTAAAGATAATTGTAGATGTACACGGCTTATGACAGCTCAAGCAATTAATGCACTTTAGAAAAATTACGTTGGACACTTTATATTTTTCCCCAAAAAATAAGCGTACAGTCATTTTAAAGCGCCCTTTCTCACAACCTTTTAAAAAAAATTTGTATTTTCAAATAACATTTTGTATTAGAATTGTGTTTTACATCCCTTATGGGTATTGCCATGGAGATCAGCATTGTTTTTCTGCTGGGCTAACTTGTGACACCTGCAGCCAGATGTGCTAATAAAGTGCAGTCTGTTGATTTGAGGAATGAAATAAACAGTGTCACCGTGCTGTCTTCCTCCCTGCATGAATTTGATCCAAACAGGATCGGCTGGTTAGCAGCTACAAGCCAAGCTAGCAGAAAAAAAACTAATATAGTACATTTTTACTACAGAAAAGCTAACAAAAGTAGAGTAAATACTGTTAAAAATGTAGCAAAAATCCCATTAAAAAAACAAACACTTTATGGCAAAAGTAATAAAAATCACTTGTAGTTGGTATTTTATGATAATTAGGCTAATTAGGCCTATCAAATAGAGAGCAGCTTCTCCCTGAAGTCAGAGAGCTTTCTCAGCTGTGGTAGATTTGTTTCATGAGGTTAAAGCTCTCCATGGTTGCTGGTTTGACTTATGAACCATTTTTGTGACTTAGAATGAGACGTATGTATAATGTATAATGATGAACAACGAGCACAAACATGCACAGGACTGTGGTCTCGTAGCAGCATGGCTAATACAGAATATTCTACAAACCCCAGCTGGAACTTTTTTTTAACCTTCATATGCAGTTGAGAGGAGCTGCCTAGTTAAGATGGATAAATCATTCGACTTGCATCTGAAGACGCGGCGCAGAGAGGATGAGCATGCTTGAGCAAGCAGAGGATGTCCGTCTCTCTGGAGACAGATGGACTTCTGACACCTGGGAGTCACACTTCACTGATAAAAAATGGAATCTGAAATGATTTGCATGAACTGTGAGTTCAATAAAAGAGGTGACAGTCAGTGCTGAGCGCCCATTTTCTGCATTAAAAAAAGTTATTTAAAAAGCATCTGAACTGGTTCGTTTTGTGTTGATTTTTACATTTAAATCTCCAAGATGAAAGATGGGAGTTTGATATACAATGATGCACAAGTCAATATGGTCCACCCCAGGAATGGGATCAATGCCTAACTCTGGATTTTACACTGCAAAACATTGATCTGAGTCAAATATACTGATATTCAATTATACACACCTAAACCTAACCTTAAAACTTTCTATTAATGCTGCTCAAACAGTGGTTGGGGATCCATTTTAGAGGCACCTTGTTACACATGTTGGTGCTTTAGTGAGTTTTCAGAGCAGCAGGATCGGACAGGAAGTCCAAAATAAACACCGCTGCCCATGTTGAGTGTAATTAAGGAACATGTCAGCCCCGTGTAGTGACATGGCCTGCTGATGTTTCTAATGGTTTGTTGACAGCAGCAGAGCGCTGGTGCACAGGATATCAGGCTTTGTTTGCACGGGTAATATTTGAGTCGCTGTGTGTTGAGAACAATGAGAAAATATGGTAACCATTATACTTAAAGCGATAGCTCACCTGCTGCTTCAAAAAGAAGGGGACTGCAGCACATGGCTGGGAGCTGCTGACTGACATGTGCTCGTCATTCTTATGTGTGTCCGGCACCATTTTTTTCCCCTTTCAGCGCCTTCAGTTATTGTCATTGTACTTGTGACCTCATCACTGACATGCCAGAAAAATACTGCTGGTGTTAGCTGATGTTGAACAGGAGGACAGTGAAAAGACGAGGTGGGGGGGCAGGAGAATGCCTGACTAAGCAGTAGATGTTACCTCATTAGGGACAGCGCTGCACAGCGATGTTTAAAACATGAAACACACTCATTTAGTGTGTAATTTGACTCAGACGTGACAGGGTCGAACTGTTGGGGTGGGGTGGGGGGTGGGGGCATGGTCATTAAGATTACATTAACTAACATTAACTAAGCATGGCTTCCATGACTCTCTCTCTCTCTCTCTGTTGAGGAGATAATGGCTCAGGCTTCCTGCGGTTTTGCATCGTTTTCTAAAACTCCACAATATTTCTCTCCGTTTTTTTCTTTCACTGCCTCTCTCTCTCTCACACACACACACACATACACACCATTCAGTTATAGAGAGCGCTGTAGGCAGAAATGCCCATGGTTTGGATCATGCTGAAGAGGCAGGAATTAATTCCAATCAGACCTGAACAGGGAAGAGCCATTCCATTTTTTCAGCTCTCCTGGAGTCACTCAAACAAAACGCACCCCCACCTTTTGCTGCATATGCATGACCACACACACGCGCACAGCATTCTGAGCACACATGGTGTTGTGATACGGCTTGGCAGCAAAACAGAATTTTTAGTTTATTAAACATCAGCTGTGACTTTGACGTTAATACCATGCTAATGAAGCCCCCGACACCCTCATTCACCTGTCTTTTCTGTTCTGCAGAGCATTTTAAGCAGCCATGGGGTGCTGCTAATACTCTTACTCACAATAAAAAAACATGTTTGTCAAGATTAAAAGCATTGTGGTGTCACTGTCAAATGGCCTTGCTGGAAATGTAGTGTACTCTGGCTATTATCTGCTCCTCTAAAGCACCTCTCCTGTGCTCCTCTTCCCTTTCTTTATTCCTCCTCCTTTATCATTTGCCTGAAAACAGTGTGTCAGAGCACACACAGCCACAAAGCTCATCTGGGAGTAATGCAATTTGTTTGCCTCGCCTTTCTTTATATGCCGCCACCATCTCCTTCATCTCCCATCTCATTTCTACCAACAGGTTAAAGCTCCATGCCACTATACAACTATCCACAGTGAATTCAGGAACTCCAAATCTATTTTCATCCAACATGCTGTTTGTGCATGTTTCCATCTCTTCTATGGGAGAGAATTTTAGCATATTGCTCTTCTTGGCATTTTCACGTTTCCCCTTGAGCCCAGGACAGAGCTTTATATGCCACAGCGCCTACTTATGCATCATGAAAATAGCTGCAATATAACTGGGAATTCTGCACTGTACAGGCACCTTTGGGCCATCCTGTGTTCAAAGAGCTGTGCAGATAATCAGAATGCGCCTTGTGTTTCTTAGCTTACCTATGGGCGACAGCTCTGCCACACTGCCGATATAGGGGCCTTCCAGGAACTTGGGCTCGCTGTCGTTGATGTCCTGGACCTTGATGACGAACTCCGACTCTGGTTCCAGCGGGTCGTTGGACAGCCGGTCTCGGGCCTGAGCTCGCAGCGTGTAAAAAGCCTTCTCTTCTCGGTCCAGCCTCTCCGTGGCATGTATGTCTCCCGTCTGCTCGTCAATGATGAAGATGGTACCCGCTCCTTCTCCTGAGATGGTGTACTTGATGCTGCCTTCACCTTCGTCAGAGTCTGTATGGATCTGTAAGGAAAGTCAGATGATTTCCTTTAACCCCATGGCAGCTCAGAAATCATGCTCATGTGCATACAGCTCTGTTGTTCATATTATGGTGCCCTCAATGATTTGGTCAACCTGGTAAGGATTTAGAAAGTTCTCAGGTAGATGATTAGATACTGAAACAGCTTTGTTTTTACATGTATCTTCCCTCTTTTCTTATGCAGAAAGTTAGGAGTCAATAATGGTTAAAAAAATATCTCATCAGTGCTGCCTCAAGAAAACACTGGTGCTTGTGCAGCTCCGAACAACAAAATGTGGTGTAAGACAAAATATTCATATGAACGAATCCACAGTGCTTCCTTTCAGAGATTACAAACCTCTTAAAATAAACACACAAAGGGGTCATAAACAGACTTCTTTTTTTTATTTAGGCCTCACTTTTTGAGGCCGAGGACAGTTTTTGGCACCTCTGCATGAACTTAATTTGTCAGCCCTGAAGGTGGCTGCTTGATGAGGAAGAAGTGAATCAAACCAAGATAAAACTTAGAAGCTTTGAAGTGAAGATTTGCATGTCATTTTCTATTGATTTCTTCGAAAGCTATTGATGTTTGTGTAAATCTAATTAAAAAAGACACAAACACCATGGGGGTTATGGGGGAACATGAAACAGTGATCTGCTGGTGATCTGTTTTTGATTTTGTTGGATTTTGCATTGAAAACAAGGTAAGCTCTTGAGTGAAGATCATCTTAAAACACATCAATTCATAAAGTGAATATTAACATTTTCATGGTAAGGACAGGCTGAAAAAATAAGTCTATTCATTCCATTCAGTCTCTTATATTATTCCAAATTCAGTTGAAGGCCTTCAGCCAGCTCCCCACATGTAAATCATCATCAAAAAAAGACACCTGAGTATAGTGATGATTTAAACCTTTTCTGCACATTGTGCCCTTCACAGGATGTGACGCCCAAATTAGGAGATCAAAGTCATTTCAAAGATTGTTAAAGGGAGACATGGAGGTGCTGGGGCTGAAAAGTGAACTTAAAAGAGCCCTTATAAATCAGAGCTATAGTTCCCCTTAATGTGATTAGAAGACATTCCTGCAGTAGCAATAGGAGCAGCATTGGTCCCCCATCCCAACCTCCCCTTTGGCTCTTCAGTGAGCAGTAGACCCGAGCTCTCTCTCTCTTTCTCTCATTCACTCACCTTCTATCTGAAATTATAATTCAGTGCTGTCTATGCAGTGTAAAAGGTTCAATCTACTGCACAGACCAGGGGAGAGGGGAAATCACCCTGGCCTGGCCTCCCTGGTTAATATTTTATAAAGGCTTAATTAAATACAGGCTTCTATCAGCCTTGTGGGGATTTTCATTAAGTATTTGTCGTAAAACAGCAGAATAATGCAAGCCTGGTGCCTTCATATTGCTTCCCTCATCCATTTTCCCTTCACTTTTTATCTGTCTGTTTTTTGCCTTTCTGAATCATCCTGAAGAAAAAAATACACGAGCAGCCACAGAAAATAAACCGCCGGATACTTTGGTGGTATCAATATTTCAGTTATAATAATAATAAAAAAAGAAAAAAAGTTTCATTGGTCCTGACTGTGAGAGTTATCCAATAAAACTGAGTGCACTCTTTCACCACTAGATGTGTTTCCCCTGGAGACTCCCTCTCTCTCTGTCTCTGTATCTCTAAATTAGATTCTCCCGACAACTGCATGTGCACCAAAATGATGTCGGTATGTGTTAATTCAATTGCACAAATGCTGGCACCATGCATGCATACCTACTGTGGATGTGCCCACCGAGGCACACAAACACCTACCTAGCTACTGTGCATGCTTACAAACACACACACAGTGAGTTCATCATTCTGCTGGGATGATGCTATTTCTCCTCCCTCAGGCTGGCTATACCCATCCTTCTGTCAGTCTATCCTCAATGGACTGATTCAAGTTGGCAGCTTGAAACACACACACACACACACACACACACTACGCTTAGCTAAGTCGTTCTCTGAAAACTAAAGGTCAGAGCCAGGATGTTACTCGCTTAGCAAAAAATAAACCAGGAGTGCAAACGTAATGAATGTATGAGATGAAAAAATGAGATGAAGCATTTTATTTTTTACCTTATGCACTCATGTGTTGCAACCATAGTGTAGTCAATTGTATATGAAAAACCTATATTTCCACTAGCTATTATATAAATAGAATTTAAAAAAAAGTCAAGTTCTTTATAAACAGGAAAATGCAGGTTGGGTCACTAAAAAAAGATTCTATAAGTGACCCACTTTCACTGTATAGAAGGAAAACATCACAATGCCCACAGGAGCCCAGGAAACTCATCGGAGTAACATAATACACAGCCATCCGTTAGGACACGGCTTGTTTGAACATGCAGTTGTGAGAAGAGTGATGCAGGAAATGTAAGGTGTGCAGTTTAAGAGTCTTCTAAGAGTGGCTTTTCCTTCCCCACACTGAAAATGGTTCATCATGGGAGTCCATTGTTACAGGGTGAATTCATGCTGACCATCACTTCTGATAGGAAACCACAAACAAACTACCTTTCAATGCAGCAAGAGGTCTCTCAGAAAAAGGAATTTTCTGGGATGGGACCTGTATGCAGATAAACTGCTCGAGGTCAGAAGCCTTCATTTAATCCCAGTCATGCTGATTTTGAGGAATCAGAGTGTGTAATATGTGTCAGACTCTACTTATATGACTTTGTGTCTGCAAACTTCATGTGTCATTATGCCAGACTTCCCCTCATGCATGTGGGTGAGTTTCAGGTTGAGGTAAAAATATGATGCATACTGCTGTATAAAAAAAACACAGTGTCTTTGGCACACCTCAGAGCTGAGGGAAGTAATTAAAGAATAAACTATAGTTTGAAACCCCAAGTGCCCAATTTGCTTAAAATTCATAAGCCTCTGAGTCACAGCACATATATATTTTTAGATTCAGACAATGTCATTATT
>JAVQJX010021082.1:0-7500 GCA_036025115.1 Ambassis agassizii | reverse complement strand
ACACACAAACAGGGTTCGTCGACAACATCAAAAACACAATCTACGAACATGACAACGACCACGTGACTCACTGCTGGGTTTCTCCTGACCGTCCTGCAGCTCAGAGACGTAGAGCAGCGGGTCGGACAGCAGCGCCGGGCTGCACAGCTGCAGCAGCGCCAGGACGACAGCGACACACAGCCTCATCCTGACACACAGGGAAAACACACAACACATGACAGGAAGTCACTGATCGGACTTTACAGATGTTTAATCTGCACAGACTGACCTCAGAAAGTTTAGAAGAAATTAGTCCTGAAAACTTGTCACAGTGCAAAGTCATTAATCAATCAGATTAATGAAGAATAAAGATCAGATTATCAGATGTTTGACTGACAGATTGATATATTTTAGATGTATTTATTGATCATAGATCAGAGGCAGAGCAGCAGGTTTTTACCTCGTCAGGTTCCTCCCGCAGTGACGCCGCCTGCAGCTGCTGCTGAGTTTTAAAACCTCCCCGCCGCCTTATTGCCCCCAATAAACAGGGGAGAGTTTACGCTGCGCTGCTGCCGCGAGTCTGACAGTTAATGGATGAAAAAAGTCCTGAAAACGTTTCATTTCAAACCTCCATTTATTGATCACTGATGCAGCTTCATGAGGATGAAAAGTTTGATGAGGCAGAACTTGATCGTAAGGCCACGTGACCTCTGACCTCATCAGGAGGACAGGAACCAGAAACATGGAGGAGCTGGGAGTCCACATAATCTTCTGAAAATGTACGCATGTATCACTGCAGCATGAATAATTGATGATGAGCCTCAGTCTGATCGCTGATCCACCTTCAGGCTGATGCCGTCCTTGACCTGAAAACTTCCACCTGATGATAACAGGCGCCTTTATTGATCGCCGTCCTTCCTCTTTCTGTGAATTCTCTCTTTGATGAGACTGTTAAAAGTGCTTCATAAATAAATTTGCTTGGATTTAACGTCCCGTATCTGGCGGCTGTGATTGCATGATGTCCAAAGTGCTGCGGCGCTCTGATGACAAGATACTGTAAGCAGAGATAAGCCTGGACGGGGAACAGGCTGATTAGATCTGCTGTAATAGTGGCTCATTGATTAAGACGACCCGTGTTGTGTAACGTCTGCTCAGATTAAACTGGAGGAGAAGCTGCAGACATGCAGAGTTATCAGTGAAAATCGCTGATGTCGCGCCCACCTGTGTGTTCAGACAGACACTTATTATCAGTTTATTTCCTTATGTCTGAATGAGCGTGTAGAAGGTCATTTAAACAGCTGCTCCAGCTTCAGGACGGATGATCACTGAAGCATATGAAGGCAAGAAATAAATGCTGTTGGTGTGAAAAAAACATCCTGTTAAAAGCCGTCTGCTGCATTGAGCTAAACGCTAGCTTCCTTCATTAGCTGCTGACAGAGCTGTACAAACGTTCTGCTGCTGATTTTGTGCATATTAAGCATATTTTGCCATTATTATATATAGTTACATCCACTATTTTGTGCCTATATCTTTGCTTTTTTCAAATTTCAGTGAGTTTTACTTGTGAAAAATTCCAATGTTCCTGTGCTAATAAACTCTATGCTGTTCTATTGATGGATGATTGATAAACAATGAGACAGAAAAAACAAAAATATAAAAAGTTATAAGAGATTTATAATATCATTCTTTGGTAATAAAGTATGTGGACATCCAGTTTCAGTGCTTCTGCTTCCTGCCCTTAAGTGTTTGTGAGGTCAGAGGTCAGGTGACCTTGAGATCAGACTGTGAAGATCATTTCTTTGTGATTCTTTCTCGTCTAAATCCTCATTATCTGCTCTAAAGCTGCAGCAGTGATCACTGAACAGAAGTGTTGGGTGTGTCAGAGCAACAATAATTTTCTTTGACTTAAAACTTTTTTTTAATGCTGTTTCATTTTATTTACATATTTTATATCAGATTGGAGGCAGACATGTTGTTTTTGGTGGACTGTCCCTTTAAATGACGACTCAGTAAAAAAGACAGACTGAAGAAAAAGTTTATTTTATTATCACACTGATTTTCTGTCAGCGCTTCATGTTGTGTGTTTTTTTTGTCGGTCTTTCAGGGACAGGGCTTGGCGTCGGCCACCGGCTCACAGCGGTCCACCACGGCGCGCACCTCTCCGATCTGGACTCCGTCGTACGTCCCAGAGATGGACGTCCACTGGGTCTCTCCGTTGCGGTAGGTGCGGCTGAGGCGGGCCGTGTAGGGGATGTCGGCCTTGATCTTGCGCCCCTCCATGCGGACTCTGCAGGTGTGGTTTGGTGGCACCGTCAGCTCCACGGACACGGAGTGGCTGAGAGACTCCACCACGGTGGTTCCTCTGGAGAACTGCAGCGTCTTCTCGCCGCTCAGCTCGATGCCGCCGGAGCCGATGAGGGGGATCTTGGCCGTGATGCTGCCGGTGATGCCCATCATGGTGGCGCGGCCGATGTTCCAGGTGGTCTCCACCTCGGAGGTCTTTGAGATGGTGACCGTCTTCACCACCGTCTGGCACTCGTTGTTGGTGACCCCGGAGATGCGCATGGTCTCAGGGGGATACTGGAAGATGGCGACCTCATCGATGGCGTACTTGACATCAGTGATGTGCTGAGTGTAGGCGTCCCTGTTGACGGTCAGGACCTGGTACTTTTTGTACCAGTACTCGTCGCCCTCCCAGGGCAGGAAGAAGGCCTCGAACTGAGGAACTACCTTCCCCAGGCCGTACTTGTTCTTCCCGACGTAGATACCGACACCGCCGCAGGTCTTGATGGAGTGTTGAGGAACTGACCCGTAGGAATCCTCCTTCCACTCCAGGAACTCAAAGTTGTCTTTGTTGGCCAGGATCTCAAACTCGGGGGCGTAGTACTCGCGGTCTCCATAGGGGTAGCGGCAGTAGGGGCCAAGGCTGGGGTTGTAGAAGCCGGCCTCGCACTTGTACTTGCAGACGTAGTCGGTGCGCTCTGTGTAGCTGTTGTAGATGGAAACGGCTCCGTTGGGCAGAGAACCGTTCCACGTCAGCCACTCCAGGTTCACGTTGTCTCCGAAGATGAAGGAGGACGGCAGGTCCTGCTGCCGCTCCAGGTCCGCAGGCGTCAGCGGACCTGACACCACACTGTTGCTGTGTTCAGGGACCTGGTCCTCCAGCTCCGGGTTCAGTAAGGAAACTGCACCAAAGACACAGACAGATGGTCAAACAGAGGGGACAGGTGAAGCTTCAGGTGAGTCTGATCACAGTTAACATACTTTTCCTGTGCTCGGAGCTCTTCCTCACGATGTCCTGCAGGCTGGCGGAGCTCAGAGCCAGCAGCGCCGACAGCAACAACACACACAGCTTCATCTGCAACAACAATTCAAACGAATGTCATATTTATGTATCCAAGAATTAAAAGTACACCTAACGTGCATATTTTATTATATAACATTTCTAACTATTATTTAAAATCATTAGCATTTCAGATTCTAAATGATATGATGTCTGATTGTCTGACTGATGGGTAAAAAGCAGCACTCACCTTCGCGGTCGCTCTGCGGTGAGTCCGCCTCCGCTCACCTCCAGCTTTATATAGCTGCTTTATGGCTGAATCATAAAGCAGACTGTCAGACCAATAAACACAAACCAGAGAAGTCGGAGGTGTCTCCTTCTTCTGCTTCTTCCTGGATTGTTCAAAATTAAAATGAACCTAAAGACACAAACACCCCACATCACTCTTCTTCCAGTGGGATTCTGGGTAATATCAATGAACAGTGTGAAGTCTGAGGAGGCTTCAGAGATGGGGCGCAGCTACCAGAAACCTGTTAGCATGTTAGTGCTTCCTGTCCCCTCAGTGTGTGTTTTTGAATGTTAGCATGTTAGCACTTCCTGTTTATTGTCTGGAAAAAAAGGCTAAATGCTAACAAGTAGCTAACTGGTTCTACAAACGATGTCATTAAATATCATCCAGGTGTTTGTTCTGTAGCAGAGATCAGAGCGGGAAACTTGTGGTCATGTGACCGTGCTCTAGTTAGCGTAGCATTAGCTTTTAGCTTCTGGTGATCATATTCAGGCTTCAAGCATGACAAAGTGGTGTTTACTAGTGAAGATCATCCTGTTGAACTGAACTTGTGAGGATCATGAACTTTGATTTATTTCCTGCAGTGACAAGCAGATTTATTTTGGCACTAACAGAATTCATGAATGTTAAAAAATATTAATGATATTATAAAAAAAAACATTTATTATTTGTGCTGACGTGGGTGGAAAGTGAAAATGTTGAAGACAACAAGCAGCCTTGATGTGAGGACGTATTATAAATGAGAGCAGATAGGATTGAGGATAAGATTCAGGATTATTAACGTGACTGATAAGTTATCTATCACTCTGTATCAATGACCTTCAGCGTGTCACGCATTCACTCCACTGCATGTCAGATGTCATCCCATCTCATCACACCACCTCAGACACTCCAACAAGAACTCTTCCTCAGCATGATCCCATCATCATTCTTATCAGACAGAACGGGTTTGGTCTCATATATCTGTTTATTTATGTCATTCATAGGTGAAGGCGTAATGAAAGGTTACATATGTATGTATGTATATGATGTTCAGTCCATGAGTGGTGTGTTGGTGATGTATCAGCACCATCTGCAGGATTTACCAAACATTACAGTCCCATCAGCAGATTTACTTCTTAGGTTTCCAGCATTGGGTCTTCTAGGGGCAAGGCTCAGCGTCGGGTATTGGCTGACACCGCTCGACCTCGGCCCATGTGTCCCCCATTTGGACGTCCTTATACATCCCAGAGATGGTCGTTGTTCTGGTATCTCCATTAGTGTAGGTGCGCTGGAGGCGTGCAGTGAAAGGGATGTCTACCTTGTACTTGTAGCCCCTCATTTTGGCTTTGCAGATGTGGTTTGGTGGGGCGGTCAGTTCCACAGCAACAGAGTGGGTGATAGCTTCTGACATGGTTTGTCCTCCTGAGGATGTGAATGACTCCTCAGTGCTGATGGCAAAATCTTCAGACGCAAGACCAGGGAGTCCTGCAGTGAGGTTGGTTGTAACACCGAGTGTGAGACTGGAGCTGATGTCCCATCTTCTCTCCCGTTGGATCTCTTTTGTCAGAGTCACCGTCTGAGTCACTGGACTACATCCTGCATTTTTGACCACAGAGACACGCATAGTCTCTGGAGGCTCCATGATGATTACAGCGTTATCGCTGCTGTAGTGGACATCAGAGACCTGGTTGCTCCTCACATCCCTGTTCACAGTCAGAACCTGGTAGTCGTTGTACTGGTATTCTCTTCCATTCAAGAAAAGAATTAAAGCACGCCTCCTAGGATCTACCTTCCCCACACCGTACTTGTTTTTCCCTACATAGATTTCAGATCCACCAAATGTTCTGACCGCATTTTTGGGCACGGAACCGTTGGACGCATCTTTCCACTCCAGGATCTCAAAGTTGTTTTTATTCCCCAGGATTTCAAATAAACTACACGCGAAGTTTTCGTTTCCGATGGGGGCGTGGCATTCAAACCCCTCCTTGGGGTTGTAGAATCCTGAATGAGGTCCCCTACTGCAGATATAGTCAGTGCGTCCTCTGTACTCGTTGTAAACTGAAACAGCTTCGTGTAGCAGAGAACTTGGATCAATGGTCCACCATTTCAGGATGTCCTTGTCATGCGTGGAATAGCCGCTGCTCACCACAGGTCTGTTGGCTGGGACGTCCAACACAGGAGGGAATACAGGGACTGTTCAAACAGAGAAAACTTTTTTCAATATTTCAACGACGACTCTCAGCCTACATCCTCACTGAGACGAAATCATTTTCATGTCGCTGTCCCTAAACAGGACATTGTTTCAATAAAGGTGTGTGTCCCCACAAAACCATAGAAAACACTGTAGTATACATGCCAGGCCTGTAAGTGGCGCTGTAACACTGCCACAGAAACAAATACATGAGGCGTGAGCACAGAACTTGTGCCACCATGTTTGTCGTATTTGTTATGGATGAAATGCTGATTCAATACATTTTTTTTTTTTTACAAAATAACCAAAGCTGGTCATTTTCATTCATTTCATCATTACACTAACAGGAAGTGGAACAGATTATCGTAAAACTGCAGTAGTCCTATCCTGTGTGACACATTTCCTCCAATAATCATAATTTGACACATGAACAGTGGTGTCAGCTGTTTCTTACCTTCTGTTTGCTGTGAGTCCTCATCAGTGTGCTGCAGACTGACTGAGGACAGAAGCAGCAGCAGCAGCACAGACAGCTGAAACACACAGAGGAATCACTGCTCTGAAACTTTAAATTTCACAAAAATACTGAATATTTACTGCGCAGTAAAAACACTCACCATCATGGTTACAAGCCTGTGTGTCTGACAGAGACGACAAACATGTACTTTTATACTTTGATCAACAAACACTGGACCAAGAACAGAATCAATAGAAGTGGGTGTATGTGTATAATTTCTCTCCAACTTTCAGCTTTAAGTTATTTAATTCATCTTACTGCAAATTCTTAATGAAATTCACAGTAATTATTCACGTTTAAAACCTTCCCTTGACACAGGTGGTGGACTCGGTGCTTCCATGTATTCCCAAGAAGTTTTACACCAAGTCACACAAGTCACACAAACCATGAATCATTAACTGAGCATGCTCAGTAGTCTGTCTCCATGGTAACGGGTTCATGGCTTTGATCTCTCTGACTGTTTGTTCATTATGGCTGCTACAAGTTCTAAATAAAAAATGACCAAGTGGATTTAAGTATGAACTCCTCACTCATTTCAGGTCTGACATACATACTACAGAGTTTTCAGTGGTGTTTTGTGAATACAAATATATCTGAATTTACATATTTACACATATTCCATGTATTTTGACTTTATCTATTCTGATTTAAATGGATTTCACTTAATTCAATGAAAGTACTGTGATTTACCACTGCTTGTAAACGCAACACATTTCTGATTGAGGTGTATCAGTGCGGTCGGCGTCAAGATTGACAGCTACGATGCTGTTTGTGTACTCTTACTTCTTATTGGTCAGTTTAGAGGTGCATTGAGTTTCTCTCAATGTGATTGGCTGAGAGGCGGGACATCGTCAGAGGGAGGAGGCGACCGGAGACCTGCGGGAAATTTGTTCGTCATTAGCCGTAGACATGATGGTCGTTAGATAGGTCTTAGCTTGTGTTCTTTCATCTTACCATACCCATTTTTTGGAAGAAACTTGGCAGGCTCGGACTCTTAAACGTCTGTGGGTCGTCAGCGCTTTCCCTCTTTTCTGCCTTTTTTGGAGACAGTGATAAACGGAAGCTAACGTCTGTTAACGGTTAAGCTAACTGCCGTGTTGCCGTTGGCGCTGCTACGCTCGGACTTGTAGCTTTCGCCATAGATTTCTTCCTTTCAAAATAAAAGTCGTTGTCTGTTCTAGTCATTCCGGAAATGCATTTCTACTTATTCGTTTATATTTCTTGTATTTTGGTGGTTAAAGCCATAGATACATATAGAACGC
>JAVQJX010021070.1:0-21161 GCA_036025115.1 Ambassis agassizii | reverse complement strand
TGTGTGTCTTTGGATTCTTGTGTTAAAATCAAGCATGTGTGTGATTTGTCCTGTATTAACCTGACAATGATCTGTGATTTTCCCTTCTTGCTTTCCTCACAACTTTCAGATGAGCCTTTGCCAGGTAGGAACAAATTCTCAATCATTGTTAGAAATTCTGCAGCTATATTTGATTCAATTGTCAACAGATTAAAATTAATCCATTCATTGTTCCACTCATAGATCGTCAAAAATCATTTACCACAAGCATTAAATAGTTTTAGCTAAGAATAGACATTCTGTGGACACTAATGAAAGTACTGTAGTTTTGTGTTTATTACCATCAGAGTTTACAGCAATTGAATTTGTTCTGTACTAAATCTTTTCTCTGATTTCATCTCAGATCAGGAGAGCTGCTCGGACAACAATGCTGGCTGCACCCATGGCTGTATCCAGGGCCCGTTTGGAGCCCAGTGCACATGCCCTGTGGGCTATCAGCTGAGCAATGACTCTAAAACCTGTGAAGACATAGATGAGTGTAATCCCCCTGGACAATGTAGCCAGCACTGTTTCAATGAGAGAGGCTCCTTCCGCTGCCACTGTCAGGATGGTTACACACTGGAAGCAGACCAGCGTACCTGCAAGGCCTCAGGTAAGAAGAGATGTAGATCTCCCATGTTGGTTTTAAATGACAACTCATTATATCTTAATGCAGTGAAATTATTATTATCATGAGCCCTACAGTGATATATCTGTGCAGCATGTAGTGTCTCAGTGTTCTTCATGAGACATGATAAAAGGGCTCCAGACTGCATGACTGACACAGTGTCTTTCATCTCTCCTGTCTTTCTTTGCTGCTGCTCTGATTTCTTAAGATAAGACAAATAACATATATGTCACTCACGGGCCATCACTGGTGTAATTAGGACATAATCACAAACAAAGGGCTGTTTATGGGGAGCGTGCCTGACATGAGCTCCTCTTCCACGCAGATAACCCGCTGAAAGACTTTGCAGCACAATAGGACATTATTCGGACACAAGTACATTCCCAGAGGATTGCTATTTGAGTAGGGTCTATTTAACAGTGTTGCTGTATAGTTTTGGTCAACATGCAAAAGCGATAAGTGATCTCATTAGCATGTGAATGGACGTGCTAATTAGAAATGTGATCTGTGGTCTGTTTACAGATTCCCGTCAGGCGTTCCTGCTCGTGGCCAGTCGAAATCAAATTGTGCAAGATGACATCTCCACTCAGCCTAATGTGGTCCGGTCACTGGTCCGAGACGGACGCAACATCGTGGCCTTAGATTTTGACTCTGTCACTGACCGGGTGTACTGGTCTGATACAAGCCAGGACAGAATCTGGAGTTCTCACAAGAACGGCAGTGATAGAACTGTGGTGAGTGGGTTCATCCCTTTCTGCTACTGCACTAATATGTTATAAACATGCACCTATAACTAAGAAGGAGTATCTCCTGGACAGATATTTGACAGTGGAGTGACTGTGACAGAAAGCCTTGCTGTGGACTGGGTGGGCAGGAACCTGTACTGGACTGATTACGTGCTGGAGACCATTGAGGTGTCTAAACTGGACGGCACCCATCGGACTGTATTAGTTAGTGAAAATGTCACCAACCCTCGTGGCCTGGTGCTGGACCCAAGAGACAGGTCAGAATTATATATATACTCTGCTCTAAATAATAACATGTATTTTATGGTTACATTTTTCATCATGAGTATTTTGTTCTGCAGTGCTCATCTTATGTTCTGGACTGACTGGGGGAGGAACCCCCGCATAGAGAGAGCCAGCATGGATGGGAAAATGAGGACTGTTATAATAAACAGCAAACTGTATTGGCCCAATGGTTTAACCATCGACTATCCGAACAATTTGTTGTACTTTGCGGATGCTTACTTGGATTTCATTGACTACTGTGATTATAATGGAAACAACAGGAAGCAAGTTCTGGCGAGTGACTTGGTGAGTATGAGATGTTACATCATCTCTATAGATGATGTTCATATGAACCATTTAAATGTGAGCGCAGCACATTCTTTCGAATAACATGTGTAAGACACACTTTTTTTTTCTTTTGCTACTCTCTGTGAAAAGGTACTGCAACATCCCCACGCAATTACCATTTTTGAGGATTTTGTGTATTGGACCGACAGATACATCAACCGCGTGATGCGAGCTCATAAGTGGCATGGGGAGAACCAGACAGTGATGCTGTTCAACCTCCCTCAGCCCATGGGTCTGGTGGCAGTACACCCAGCCAGGCAGCCCACAGGTATTGACAAAATAATGGACGTGATCCAGTCTCTGGGTGAGCTGGATCACCACGGAGAAGATCACTCAACTCATGAGGTGGTTTCATAATTTGCAGGTGAAAATCACTGCTTGAGGAATCCCTGCACTCATATCTGCCTGCTTTCTGCTGTGGGACCGAGATACTACTCGTGTGCCTGCCCCTCAGGCTGGACACTGGCAGCAGACCAAATCACCTGCACCAGAGGTATGCATCCTGCCAAGTGGAGAGGAAAACACTCATCACTCAGTCTGATGAAAAAGGAAGTCAGGTCAGATGCAGCTGATAAGTTGATGTTAGCTGTGCTTACTGTAGTAAAAAGGCTTGCTGCAGGACTGCATGCTTTATGTGCAGCTGTCTCTCTGTGTTAGTAAGAGGAGAAATCTCTGAAAACATTAGCCACTTATTATAGATCCGTCCAGCTACTTGTCAACAGTCTTCCATTTAGATTCTCTTGTAAACTGCTATTCCAACCATAAATATTAAGAATCATATAAGCATGTCTTTCAAGGACTTAAGGAGACAGGGAACCTTTAATTCAAAGTCCAAGAAGTCTGCCAGGTCAACAGCTTAACTCATCTCAGGTTTCAGCCTTTTCAGACCAAGCAGAACACAGTCTCCCCCTGAGGCCTACGATTATCCAAGAATGAAAATGCCCTACAACCATTCATTGATTCTAATCTCTGATGACAAAGCAAATCAGATTGTGGAACCAGCTTTCACCAGTCAATCCTCTTCATAGATAAAGGCCTTTTAGCTTGGGCCCCCCCCCCCCTCCCTAATTTGCACCACATATCACACACAAAAAGCAACTGTTAGTTTTTGATTACACACTCAGAGAGCTTGACTTCTGTGGTCTGTGCTAAAAGTATTCAATCTTTCGTAATTTCTTTGTTTCACACACTGTGTTTGGTTCCATTATTTCTGACTTTGCATTGTATGTTTGTTTTTTTTAAGTTGAGGATCCTTTCCTGGTGGTTGTGAGAGACAGCATCATCTATGGCATCTCCTTGAACCCAGATGACAAGAGTAATGATGCTATGGTTCCTGTGGCTGGACTTCAGAATGGCTATGATGTGGATTTTGATGACAGTGAGCAAACCATCTACTGGGTGGAGCATCCAGTAAGTCACTGCACAGATACTCTATGTGAATTGAACTGAAATCTTAAGTTTGAAACATTGAATTCACAGCTTCATTCTGTATACATTCAGCAGTGGTTTACATCAGTACACCTTCTTTTGTCCACAAGGGTGAGATTCACAGAGTGAAGTCAGATGGTACCAACAGGACTGAGTTTGCCCCAGCAGCCATCCTTGGGTCTCCTGTAGGCCTGGCCTTAGACTGGATAACAGAGAATCTGTACTACACCAATCCAGCAACACAATCGATTGAGGTGAGTCAAATGATGCCACCAGCCAAAAATAGTGAAAAGTATTGTGAATAAAGCCAAACAAACATGTTTGTGCAATACAGTAAATCCACCTGTTTGTGTTGGGTCAGGTTTTAAAATTGAGAGGGGAGGTGCAGTACCGGAAAACCCTTATAACAAATGACGGTTCTCCAACTGGCGCTGGCAGTCCTGTTGGCATTGCAGTGGATCCAGCACGTGGGTAAGCCCCATTTAACACAGCGCTGGCACAGCAACTCAACCCCACAGTTACAGAGCCCTTACAGCCTCCTCATCGCCATCTGCTCTGCCTCAAGAGAGATCTCAACCAGTGTTACTGAATTTCACACCACACTCTGAAACCCCAGCAAAAAAAGAATTCCCCCCCTCTCTATATTGTCTGTGAATATCCCAGTCGTTTTTACTGTAAATGTAAGTCTGATTTAAACCCAAACACTTACATGTGGTCTTGCTTGTTCTCAAGCAAATTGTACTGGACAGACCAGGGAACAGAAAGTGGCATCCCTGCCAAGGTGGCATCTGCAGACATGGATGGCTTAAATCCTGTCACCCTGTTCACCAACAACCTTGACCACATCGAGTTCCTCACTGTGGACATCCAGGAGAACAAGCTGTACTGGGCTGTTACGAGCACTGGAAAAGTGGGTCTTCACTCTCCCCCTTTGTTCTATTTGTAATATTCTTCAAAAACATTCCCTTTGACCTTCTGTCTGACATTACATCCCCACAGATTGAGCGTGGAGATCCAGATGGGAGTAATCGCATCACAATAGTGACAGGCCTGTCTCACCCCTGGGGTGTGGCCGTCTATCAGAACTACCTCTACTTCACTGATCGGGACTTTGAGGTCATAGAGCGTGTGGATAAGTCCACAGGTGCCAACAAGGTTGTGTTACGAGACAATGTGTCTGGACTCCGAGTTCTGAAAGTTCATTATCGAGAGAGTAAGTAACATACTAATATACACACACCACTATTGTCTGCCATTTATGTTGGTTACACTGTGCTTGTTCTCTACAGCATCTGCAGGTACAGCTAATGGCTGCATCAACAATATGGGAGCCTGTGAGCAGCTCTGCCTGCCGCGGCCGCAGGGTCTCTTCACCTGTGCGTGTGCCACAGGTTTTAAACTTAATGCAGACAACAGGACCTGCGCTCCCTACCAGTCCTATGTCGTCATCTCCACTCTGTCCGCTATTAAAGGCTTCAGTCTGGAAGGGTCAGACCACTCTGAAGCCATGGTGCCCGTGGCCGGGAGAGGTCTGTGATATTTATAACCCCAGCATGTAGTTTCTAACTCTTATCACTAAATCATAAAGTGTTGGTGACATGATGTTTTAAGTGATGGCCTTTAATGACCGGGTTATCCTCTTGCAGGCCGTAATGCTTTACACATTGATGTGCACATGGCCTCTGGTTTCATCTACTGGTGTGACTTCAGCAGCACTGTGGCGACACAGAATGGGGTCAGACGGATCAAGCCAGATGGCTCAGGATTACGTAGTATAGTAACATCTGGGATTGGACGCAACGGGATACGAGGCATTGCTGTAGACTGGGCTGCAGGTACGCTCTTCATTTAAACACATAAGCAATAAGCAAAGGGTTCATTATTTGTTAAATCCACCAGATGTACTTCCACAACAAAATTAAATTCCTGTCACTTCTAGCACATTAGAAAAAACAGTACATTGTACATTATTATATATTATTTTCTATTTCACTTCAATTCACCATCAGGCTCTGGCTTAACTAGTTTGAACCCACTTTGATGCAGGAAATGCCTGTTCAGAAGCTTTGTCACAGCTATGGTTTAAGAAAAACAGAGCGAGCTCCAGGCAGGAAAATAGTTTGCCACTGAGTCAGTCATAATTTTTCTTCACTGTAAGCGAGGGCAGGAAATCCATTTCTGATTACACAATCATGTCGGGAACCACTGAGCTGGATTCCTACACCAAGCATGACGGGCTTCCTTTCTCGTTTATCTTATCGTTTTTGTCATTGATTATTGACAAATTAACTGTATGATGCCCCATTGTGTCCTCAGGGAATTTGTATTTCACCAATGCCTTCCTGACTGAGACGTACGTCGAGGTACTTCGCCTGAACATGACTTTCCGCAGGGTGCTGCTGAAGACCCAGGTAGACATGCCACGCCACATTGTCGTGGACCCCAAAAACAGATACTTGTTTTGGGCTGATTATGGTCAGAACCCCAAAATTGAGCGAGCACTCCTGGATGGAACCAACCGCACAGTGTTAGTGTCTTCGGGGATCATCACCCCTCGAGGCCTCGCTCTGGATAGGCAAACCGGCTACGTCTATTGGGTAGATGACTCTCTGGATATGATTGCTCGAGTGAACCCTCAAGGAGGAGAGACAGAGATTGTTAGGTATGGGAGCCGCTACCCGACTCCTTATGGGATCACAGTTTTTGAGAGCAGCATCGTTTGGGTGGACAGAAACCTTAAAAAGGTGTTCCAAGCAAGCAAAGAGCAAGGCAGCACTGAGCAACCTGCCATCATTAGAGACAACATAAATATGCTAAGGGATGTCACTATCTTTGATCAGCGCACACAGCCCACAAACGCCCAAGAGCTGAACTACAACCCCTGCATGGAAGACAATGGAGGCTGTGCCCACTTCTGTTTTGCCCTCCCTGGTTCTCCCACAGCCTCCCAGAATAGAAAATGCAGCTGCGCCTTTGGGAATCTTGCTGCAGATGGAGAGAGTTGTGTGGTGTCAAGAGATGATTATCTCATCTATACAACAGAAAGCACAGTGCGCAGCTTGCGGCTTGATCCTGAGGACCATGCGCTTCCCTTCCCTGTCATTAATGTGCCTCGCACTTCAGTGGCACTGGATTTTGACCTCACGGATGGGAGGATCTACTTCACACAGAGCTCAGGGGCTGGAGCAAGCAAGATCAGCTACATCACCCTGTCCTCTCCGACCTCAGCTCCTGTAGTTGTGGCTTCAGGTATCTTTCGCACTCACACTGTTTCCTTTAATGAATTAAAACTGTCTATTTTATACTGCTGCTGTTGTGGATTCTGTGGTTTTACACAGATCTCGGGGCTCCTGATGGTGTTGCTTATGACTGGATAAACAAAAGAATTTACTACAGTGACTATGTCAACCAGAGCATCAGCTCTATGTCTGTGGACGGCTCTCAAAGAACCGTAATCGCTCATGTGTCCAGGCCGAGGGCCATCATGCTGGATCCCTGCAGAGGGTAAGACACACAATCATGAATCTAAGACAAGAAAGTACAGTTCTAAATGAATCCTCTTCTATAGATACATGTATTGGACAGACTGGGGAACCCATGCAAAGATTGAGCGTGCCACATTAGGGGGAAACTTCAGAACAGAGATTGTAAACAGCAGCCTGGTGTGGCCTAATGGTCTGACTCTGGACTATGAAGAAGAAAGGCTCTACTGGGCAGATGCCAGCTTGTAAGGCCTGGAAGAATCCACACTTCATTATGTCTATGTCGTTATTTTGTTATTTAATCTACTGCTGTTCTTATTGTTCGCTCTGTCATCAGACAGAAGATTGAGCGATCCTCTCTCACGGGCTCCAATCGCGAGGTCATTGTCAGCACGGCCATCTACCCTTTTGCAATGACCATGTTTGGTCAGTTCATCTACTGGACTGACTGGAACACACGCAGCATCTATCGAGCCAACAAGCACGATGGTTCTGATCAGAGGGTCATGATCCAGAATCTTCCGTCTCGACCGATGGACATCCATGTTTTGGCCAGAAGGAAGCAGCAGCAGTGCGACAGTCCATGCCAGCAGTTTAATGGAGGCTGCAGCCACATCTGCACACCAGGTACAAGCTGTCACTGTGGTTTCAAGTGTCAGTCTTTTTCAGTCTAGTCACTAAAAACATACACTTTGTGTTGTTAGGACCTAATGGAGCCGAGTGTCAGTGTCCATCCGAGGGCCGCTGGTACCTGGCCGACAACAAGCACTGTATCCCTGATAACGGGACTCGCTGCCAGCCAGGACAGTTCACCTGTATGAATGGCCGCTGTATTCGAGCCCAGTGGAAATGTGACAATGACAACGACTGTGGAGACGGCAGCGACGAACTGGAGAGAGTCTGTGGTAAGGTGTCATTATAAGTTCTTAATCTTAATTTGCATTTCTTCCTGATGTTTCAACCTGACTGCTGAAATGAATCACCACTCCTCTGTCTCTGCAGTGCTCTCTTGTTTTCATTTCTCTGCACTCATACTAACACTTTCTGTTCTTTTGTTTGGCTTGAACACATTTCTCAGGACATAAACCAATCCTCAGCTATGCTGGTTTGTATTCTGTTTAAATTTCCAATAACACACCCCTTCTTTATTACAAATCAACACTAATATCTGAATCACTTTGCCTGTCTTTGCATGCAGTCCCACAGTTCCTGCCATCCTTTATTGCCTTATCAGGTAAAATGAGCTTCCAGTGCAGGCTTCTGTTTCTTTTTACTTCACTCTATATTAGCTGGAGCTCTGACCTGCTCTTAATTCTTATTGACAGCCTTCCACACCTGTGAGCCTACAGTGTTTACTTGCGGAAATGGCCGATGTGTGCCCTACCACTACCGCTGCGACCATTACGACGACTGTGGAGACAACAGTGACGAAGCTGGTTGTCTCTTCAGGCCTTGTGACCCAAACACAGAGTTCACCTGTAACAATGGGCGCTGTATTGCAAAGGACTACGTTTGCAATGGCATCAACAACTGTTACGACAACGGCACCTCTGATGAACAGAACTGTCGTGAGTATCAGCTGCCACAAGAAGGGAGATACAAATTCATCGGATTACATCTAATACATATGTTACACTGTATCTTCAGCGGAGAGAACCTGTCAGCCAGAGCACACAAAATGTCAGTCTACCAACATATGCATCCCACGTTCATATCTGTGTGATGGAGACAACGACTGTGGAGATATGAGTGATGAGAGCCCCACACATTGTGGTGAGTCCAAAGTAATGTTACAGCTTTATGTGATTGAGTTAATTATTGCTTTTGCCCCGTAGTTAACAACTGAATGAACCTTGTACAGCAAATTGGCCTTGCACGTGTGACCAATAACATTAATTATAGCTGCTTTGTGACTTTAATTGAAGCAGAACTATAATAAATACCTTTACTTTTATAACTATAATTTTCACATCTATTTAAAAATGAAGCACTGTACTGCAGGACAATGCTTCTCTTTTGCTTTCTGAACTAGATATTATACTTTAGCAAAATCAGCAAAGAATATTTATTTAAGCTTCACCTTGGCAACAAACTGGACTTTAATCTACCAAATGCAACTTTTCTTCCTTCCTGCATGCCCTGCATAGCTGCATCCACATGTTCCCAGAGTGAGTTCCGCTGCTCCAGCGGCCGCTGCATCCCCGCCCACTGGTACTGTGATGGAGGGTCTGACTGTTCTGACGGCTCTGATGAACCCCTCTCCTGCAGTGAGTGTTGCACAACTCTCTCACCCTCAGAGCGGGATGATGGGCTTTGTGCGTCTGCCCCCACCACGCCCCATTATCAGCTGCTCGGTTATTGTGTGGTTGTGTCTGACCGCCAGTCTGCATCTGTGTTGTGTGTGTGAGAGCGCTGTGAGTGATGTAGCGCAGAGTGCGAGTCAGTGGTGTATTTCTTTGTTGACGATGTGGTCAGTCAGGCCTCCTATTGTGTGCTGCATTCCTCTGTGGTGACGCCCCTCAATGTCCTCTGACAAACAGCACCTCCCCCTCCCTTTGTCCACCAGGGGTTACAGAGCCTCACTTTGGCTTTTGTTTAGATAGCTCACCATGCATGGGAATGTGGAGTTGCCATGACTATTTTGAAAGCTGCATTGTGCCTTCCTTATTGGCTGAAAAGCAGTGGGGGAAGTACCTGAGATAATTGGCAACTAAATAAATTGTTTATAGAAGGGATTAAGACTGACATCAAACAGTGCCAGCACTGTCTTTGCATTGTGTACTATCTACAGTGTGATGTTTTGTTTTTGCAGCCATGCTGGTTAGGACCTGCAACTCAGATCAGTTCCGCTGTGATGACGGCAGGTGCATTGCCTCATCCTGGATCTGTGATGGGGACAATGACTGTGGTGACATGAGTGATGAAGACCAGAGGCACAACTGTGGTATGCATCCTTCCGTCCTCCATCCTTTATCACTTCCTTTTCTGTGTCCTCTTACTTACTCTGCACCCCACCCCCTCCTCTCAGATCAGACCATCCTCTTGTTCCTCACTGCTCCTTGACTTGGCCCCCTCCTGCTCCCCTCATCCTGTTGTTATTCAGGATGCTGACTGGGTTTAGGTACACACCACTGCAGGGGAGACACAAGCAGTCAGTGCCCAGCATCTGTGTCTCCTATAGAAGGTCTCCAGTCCTAAGAGCTGACATTCCTGATTTCTCTTGCCTCACTCGTTACTTTGTGCTTGTCTCCTTTCTCTGGCTTCCTGGCTCAGAGTGGATCAAGATTCTTAATATTTCACCAGTGTGTGCTCCAAAAATAAGATGCCTGAAGTTAAAGACTTCAGCCTCTGTAGACTCACTTCAAACAATGTGACTCAAGCACAGCAGATGAATAAGAATCTGAATCATAGCTGCATGTTTTGAAATACAGTTTGGAATGTTAGGATTCTAATTTTTTTTACTTCATTTAAACTCTTACCCTTTATTTTATTTTTTTTTCAGCCAATCGCACCTGTTCAAGTGCAGAGTTCACTTGTGTGAACAACCAGCCACCCCAGCGTAAATGTATTCCTCGTGACTGGGTGTGTGACGGGGACGCTGACTGTGCAGATGCGTTAGATGAGCGTGAAAACTGCACACGCAGATCTTGTGGCATCAATGAGTTCACCTGTAACAATGGCCTCTGCATCCGCAGCTCCTACAGGTCAGAGACCAACGACCGTCACTGACACATTGCCGTGAGTCTGTCTGCATGTTGGAGTTAATTTTCTTCTAAAAATCAGGTGTGATCGTCGCAATGACTGTGGAGACAGCAGCGACGAGCAGGGCTGCACGTACCAGCCCTGCCAGCAACATCAGTTCACCTGCCAGAATGGCCGCTGCGTGTCACATGACTTTGTCTGCGATGGCGACAATGACTGTGGGGATGAGTCTGATGAGCTGGAGCACATGTGCCACACGCCAGCACCCACCTGCCCACCTGGAGAGTTCAGGTGTGACAATGGACACTGTATCCCTGTGAGCCAAGTGTGTGACAGGAGTGACGACTGCTCTGACAACAGTGATGAGAAAGGATGTGGTGAGAAGCTGTCGTCAATGATACAACCTTGAATAGTTTGATTTTAGAAAACATCTTTACTTTTTCTACTTGCTGACGTATTTCTCTTACTGTAGGTATCAATGAATGCACAGACCCAACCATCCACCATTGCGACCACAATTGCACCGACACACCCACCAGCTTCATCTGCACCTGCCGTCCAGGGTACCGCCTCATGTCTGACAGCAAAACATGCGATGATGTTAACGAGTGCGCAGAGACGCCCAGCGTGTGCAGTCAGGTCTGTGAAAACACTGTTGGCTCCTACGTGTGCAAGTGTGCTCCGGGATTCCTCAGAGAGCCGGACGGGCACAGCTGCCGTCAGAACAGCAACATCTCGCCTTACCTCATCTTCAGCAACCGCTACTACCTGAGGAACCTGTCGACAGACGGACAGGCCTACTCCCTCATTCTTCAGGGCCTGACCAGTGTTGTTGCCATGGACTTTGACCGCGTCGACAAGCGTTTTTATTGGATCGATGTGAGCCGCAGAGTGATAGAGAGGATGTCTTACAATGGTAGTAACAGAGAGGTGGTGATCAATGGAGTCCTGCATGGGGAGGGTCTCGCTGTTGACTGGATAGCCAGGAAACTGTACTGGGTGGACAGCTTCTTGGATTGTCTCAAAGTGTCTGAACTGGACGGGCGCTTTGTCAAAAAACTGGCCGATCACTGCGTGGATGCAAATAACACCTACTGCTTTGAAAACCCCAGGGGTATCGTGCTGCATCCTAAATATGGGTAAGGAATCATTATATTGGCACAAACATTAGTATGTCACCACATAAGACATTAGATTGTTTTAGTATGTTTATCCACACACCCAAGATATAACCACACATTTCTTCGGCTGTGATCTCACATCATCTCCTTTGCACCCTGTCAGATATGTTTACTGGACAGACTGGGGAGACAAGGCCTTTATTGGTCGTGTTGGAATGGATGGAAGCAACAAAACGCCCATCATCACCACAAAGATAGAATGGCCCAACGGTATCACAATTGACTACACTAATGACAAGCTCTACTGGTCTGACGCTCATCTCAATTACATCGAGTAAGTACCTCAGACAGCAGCCACTGTATTGTAGCCTGCACTGACAGGATTCCGGTAAACCTTTGTTTTTTTTTTGTTTTTTTTTTTCAGATACTCCGACTTGGACGGTCAGCACAGACACACAGTGTATGATGGAGATTTGCCACACCCATTTGCCCTGACTGTGTTTGAGGATACAGTATACTGGACTGACTGGAACACCCGGACGGTGGAGATGGGAAACAAATACGACGGCTCCGGTCGCCAAGTCCTGGTTAACACCACTCACAGACCATTTGACATCCATGTATGCCATCCGTACAGGCAGCCTATTGGTGAGGGAAACATCTCAGGAACAACACTCACTCTTTGTGACGCAATGTTTGACCGACTGCGGCATTTTTCTCTCATAGTGAACAATCCCTGTGCGGTGAACAATGGAGGCTGCACCCACCTGTGCTTGATCCATCATGGGGGGCGAGAACACACCTGTGAGTGCCCTGACCATTTCCTGACTGTCCAAGTAGGAGGCGTGACCCGATGCCTTCCCATGTGCACCAGCACCCAGTACAGATGTGCCAACAATGAACGGTTTGTCAAGTTTCTGTGTCTGACAACTGCAAGATGTGTGTATAATTAGTTATATTATTATACATAATTGTGTTATTATTACCCTGTTCATTCTAATCCTTCTTTTTGTACTGAGGTCTTAAAAATGTTTCATGCATCATTCTTTCCAGCTGTCATTTCAAGAACTTACTATACAATGCCTGTTTGCTGTCCATACTTTGAGAGAAGAGCACCCCCTGCTGTTCAAAATATAACCTACATTTTGTCTCCTGTCGACACACATGTGTACCATAACAGGTGTATTCCTATCTGGTGGAAATGTGACGGTCAGAGGGACTGCAGAGACGGCTCAGACGAGCCCTCCACGTGTCCAGCTCGCCATTGCAGGCTTGGCCAGTTTCAGTGTAATGATGGAAACTGTACCAGTCCTCACTTCCTGTGCAACAGCAACCGAGATTGTCACGATGGCTCGGATGAAGACGCTGTGCTGTGTGGTGGGTTTGATGCTTTGTCACAGTAGGAATTCTTTGATATTTGAATCAATCAGTTGAATTATTTCTGTCAACTTGTTTTTTTTTATAGCTACGCACCAGTGTGAAACCCATCAGTGGCAGTGTGCGAACAAGCGATGTATTCCAGAGTCGTGGCAGTGCGACGGTGAGGATGACTGTGGTGATCAGTCCGATGAGGACCCTGCTCACTGCTCCACCAGGACCTGCCGTCCTGGACAGTTCAAGTGCCGCAATGGACGCTGTATCCCACAGAGCTGGAAATGTGATGTGGATGACGATTGTGGTGACAATTCTGATGAACCGCTGGAGGAGTGCAGTGAGTCATTTACTGTCTCTTTAATCACAGAAATGAACTTTTTTCACCTTGGATTCATACTAAACTCTGTGTTTTCCATAGATATTGATAAAAAAAAACAACCTAAATTTCCCAATTTGGGATTAATAAAGTACTTCTATTCTATTCTATTCTATTTGATGAATTCCTGTACATGCACATTGACGTTTGTGATATTTCCTCCACAGTGGGACCAGCATATCGATGTGACAACCATACAGAGTTTGACTGCAAGACCAACTACCGCTGTGTGCCACTGTGGTCTGTTTGCAACGGCCATGACGACTGCAGAGACAATAGTGACGAGCAAAGCTGTGGTGAGTCATCGTGGAGGCACAACTTTTACTTTTCAAGTCCTACAATCTTCAAAGACTAGGCTGTCAATCCTTATGTTAACATTTTTTTCAGTGATGGTAAGATCATTCTCAGAAAATGAGAATATTTTAAAACAGGACTCTCACTCAAAGAATGAATGAAGGGCAATTAGCCAACACTTCAGACTCCTGTGGAACATTACACAGCGTGGTAGTGGGAGGTGCTGATGGAGCACGTCTCACCGCTCACCCTCCCCCGCTGCTTACCTCTCCCTGGGAGCATCACAGATTTATGAGCTGTCCACTGGTATGAGTCTACATACGTGCATGTGTGTGTTGTTGCTCTGTCCTTGCGTGGGGGCAGGGTTCAACGCAAGTCTCTTTGTACTTGCTACGATCCAAACAGACTTGCCGCAGCCCTCCTATCTCTTATCGGAGGCCCTCACTCCATTAGTGCCATGCCTGCGCAGGAGGGGAGATCTGTGCTAATCTTTCTGTAAGAATGCAGCAGATGGGCCAGGTGGAGGGCTCGGAGGGCAGGACTGGGTAACACTGAGCTATCTTTGACCCCCAGCACTGTGTGGTAGAGACGGCTCAGACCAGCTCTGCTCCACTCCGCTCCCTTCAGTGCTTCTCATCTCCTGGAGTCTTATCCTCCGCAGACATATACTGGCATGGATAGAGGTCACCCATCTGTCTTTGGCAGGCTGCTCTCCTCCCTCAATTTGCAGTTTAATTAAAAAAAACAAGATGTCTTTTATTTTAAACTGACATTCTCACTATGACTTAAAACCACAAAAATTGTGTTGTGGTTAATGATAAATTATCTGCTGGAATATGTTACGTTTACTTTCTTTAATGCATTGGTAGCTGATGACAGTAGGAATAAAGCACACAAGAAATGCGTTTTCAGCATCAGGCAAACACAAACTTTCATGCCAGCTGAACTTAGAAACTGATGACAAAAGCTGAAAATTCAAGAATCCAAATGTACTTCAATCTTTGCATCATTTTACAATGATCAGTTTCTAGTTCTAGTTTTCTTAGATCGAATAATTTAAATTGCTCTGCTTTACATAAAGGGAGCCATCAGGTAACCTGGTGAGATCACATGATTGGGCACTAAGTAGCAGGTTAACCGTCAAGTACATAAAACCAGATGTGTTCAGTTGTTGTTATAACAATGAGTTAAAATGTTTTCATTAATCACGGCCCAGGTGAACTGACCTGTGATCCGACCGGAGACTTCCGCTGTGACAACCACCGCTGCGTCCCGCTAAGATGGAGATGTGACGGAGACGATGACTGTGGTGATGATTCAGATGAGCGCAGCTGCAGTGAGTGATGCTTCTCTTTGAGAAAACAGTTATGATAACTATAAAAAAAAGAGATAAGATAAAAAGAGTCACAGAACAGTCTTTGCTTTCCGATCATTTTGCCATCATTTTATCAGACGGTTGGGGAGGTTTTTGAAAAGAGGCTCGACACTTCAGCCGACAGTGGAGTGGTGAGAGAGGCGGTCTTATCAGCTGCTGCAGAAACAGGCTGTCCTCGGTGTGTCAGAAAGAGGGAGTGAAGGAGGTTGTCACCTCTTGCCCCACAGAGTTTAAACATTTGTGAGAACATGCCAGTTAATGAGGATAATGTAGTTGCTCAAAGGGAAAACAGTGATATTAAATCAGCAGCTCCCCGTGTTGCTGCGCTGCTCATGCCAAGAGTTTGTCTTCAGTGAACTCATGAGCTCAATGGAGAGTAACGGCTGCTCCTATGAGAAAAAACACCATCAGAGCTTTGGGATTCTTGTCTCTGATATGAACAATTAGTGACAATAAAATAAAATAAATGTCTGAATTTGCTTGGGTTCCACTTTGTTTAATGCCTGTTTCCATGCTTTCTCCCAGCGCCACGCGCGTGCACAGAGAGCGAGTTTCGTTGTGATAATCTGCGCTGCATTCCCAACCGTTGGGTCTGTGACCATGACAACGACTGTGAGGACAACTCTGATGAAAGGGACTGTGGTAAGTGGAGGCTCTTTGTTTTGGCTCAGGGTCTGGCTGTTTGTGAGTAACGGAGGGCCGCACTAAACAAAGACGCAATAAAGCTTCAAGTTTTGAAGCAGAGACAGACGAGACCACCAACAGGCATTTATTCAAAACAAGACTTTCTCCAGTCTGCAACAAGTGAAAGACACTACACGCAGTGCAGGACAGGTCACTGTTTGAGAGGTTATTTTCAGTTACATGTATTAAATCATTTGTTATCTTTCAATAATAAAGAATAAATGTTACTCTGATGTTAAGTACATTTTTGTGTTGGTCTGTTTGTTGCAGAGTTGCGGACTTGTCATCCTGGTTACTTCCAGTGCAGCAGTGGTCACTGTATTGCTGAACGATTCAAATGTGATGGCAACGCTGACTGTTTGGACTACACAGATGAGACGTCATGCCGTGAGTGTCTCCTTCCATATGCTTCGATAACAGTTTCATACGAGCGGATTACTGTGAACCTTGTAATTGATGAAATGACAGATTTAAATGAACAGTTTGCTTCTGACTTCCAGCACCCCGTTTTCCTAATGGCACATATTGCCCCCCCTTCCTGTTCGAATGCAAGAACCATGTTTGCGTCCAGCCTCACTGGAAATGTGACGGAGACAACGACTGTGGGGACAACTCGGATGAGGAGCTCCACCTCTGCTGTAAGAAACAACATAAAACACAAAGTTGCATTCAATTTTTTTTTTTTTTTTGTATATCACGTTTATACTGATTCGGTTCGTCCACAGTGGAGATCCAGTGTGAGGCTCCGTTCCGTTTCCGTTGTGATAACAACCGCTGCATCTACAGCCACGAGCTGTGTAACTCTGTGGACGACTGCGGCGATGGCTCTGATGAGAGACAGGAGAACTGTGAGTATAATCACATCCAAACATCACTTGATGCATCTGTTGCCTCTTATGATGCGTCTCCTCCCGTCATGCAGGTCAAAGCCCCACACATGGACCCTGTACAGATGATGAGTACAAATGCAGTAACGGACAGTGCATCCCTCTGCAGTACGCCTGTGATGATTATGACGACTGCAGAGACCAATCAGATGAACTCGGCTGCCGTGAGTAACAAATCACAAGGAGCATATTAGTGAGGGTCAGAGTGGGTTAATAAAAGAACATATACTCAGTACTGATTTCATATTTGACACTCACCGTAGTTTAATATCCACGTGTTTCAGACCAAGGCAGTGGGCACACATGCAGTGCAAACATCTGTGAACACAACTGTACTGACCTGACAGGAGGAGGCTTCATCTGCTCCTGCAGGTCAGGCTACAAACCCAGATCCAGCGAAAGGCACACCTGTGAAGGTAAACAAGGCGCCATGAATCAGTCACTCCACTCTGATCCATAAGTATTGATCAGTATTGTTTCATTGTTTTTGTGACAGATGTGAATGAGTGTGAGGAGTATGGGACATGTCCTCAGGAGTGCAAAAACACAAAGGGCAGCTACGAGTGTTTCTGTGCTGAAGGCTTTCTGTCTTTTGGTGAGCCGCATGGGACGGAGTGTGCCGCTCAAGGTAAGAGTTTGCCATGCACACATCCCAGAACCAGATGTTTTGCTTTGTTCTCTCATTGAAAGAAAAAAAAATCAGGTTTAAAAGGACAATTTACAACATCGCTGTTTCTGCATAGGAAACCCCCCTGTGCTGCTTTTGCCGGACAATGTTCGCATCCGTCGGTTCAACCTGTCCTCTGAGCAGTACTCAGACTATGTGGACAACACCGAGCACATCCAAGCCTTGGACTACCTGTGGGATCCAGAAGCTCAAAACCTCAGTAAGAAATGTTGCTGTTAGCCACAGGAAAAGTAGAACATTGGATAATCTTTCCCCTGGTGTGCTGCAGGTATCGTTTACTGGACAGTTCTCGGTCGTGGATCTCAGTTTGGCTCCATCAAACGCGCCTACATGACCACATTCAATGATTACGGCAACAATCCGGTGAAAGAGGTGGATCTGAACCTGCGCTACATCGCTAAACCTGATGGCATCGCTGTGGACTGGGTTGGCAGGTAATTCATTACCTGACTTTAGGACTGCTTTGTTGATTTTGCTCACATTTACTGATTATTTTTAATCTCTGTTCACAGTCACATTTATTGGACAGACTCAGGGACCAATCGAATCGAAGTGGCAAAACTAGATGGGCGGTACAGGAAATGGTTGATCCACACTGATCTCGACCAGCCTGCAGCTATCGTTGTGAATCCATCACTTGGGTATGCGACTATATACAAAACACAACATGTGTGCCACCTTATCATCCACAGAATGAATAACTGTTGTGTGATTGTCTGTTTGCAGGATGATGTACTGGACTGACTGGGGCAGGAATCCCAGAATAGAGTCTGCGTGGATGGATGGTCAGCACAGAGAGGTGCTGGTGAGAGGGGAGGACTTGGGCTGGCCTACAGGGCTGGCTCTGGACTATCTGAATGGAAACAGAATCTACTGGTGTGATGCAAAAGAAAACATCATTGAGTCCATGAAGCCTGATGGCACAGACAGGAAGATCGTCATATCAGGAGGTCCGAATGCTCGGACTATCAAGAGGTCAGAATTCAGTTTTCAGTTCATAACTGATGAGTAAATGTGTGCATTTGTATTTTCTTCCCAGATATTGGACACCCCTACAGTCTGGATTTGTTTGAGGGCCACGTGTACTGGACAACAAAAGACAAAGGTGAAGTGTGGAGGACAAACAAGTTCGGGAGAGGAAACAAAGTCAAAGTTCTAACCATCAACCCCTGGCTGACACAAGTCCGCATTTATCAGGAGCACAGACACAACCTGTCAGGTCAGAGCAGAGGATTCATGAGTTCAGAGCATGTGCGGACGTAGTCCATTTTATCCACCAGTATTCTTCAATGTAACTTTTTGTCCTCACCACGATGTCTTTAGTTCCCAACCCTTGTAAGGATGTATGCAGTCACCTCTGCCTCCTCAGGCCTGGCGGATACACCTGCGCCTGCCCTCAAGGATCCTCTCCGGTGGAGTTTGACTCCAATGACTGTGACGCAGGTAAACGGCAACAACCAGACTGCATGCTCCGTCTGCACCCTTGTGTTAAATGTGATGCTGCATCTACACGTGCCTGGCTGTTCCTGTGTGATGTGATGTTTTGTTGTTTTTTTTTTCTGTTCGCCTGGCTTTTCCTCATTGCAGCCATTGAGGCTCCTGTTGCAATGCCCCTTGCATGTAAATGCATGAATGGTGGAACCTGCTACACAGATGAAGCCGGGCTGCCCAAGTGCAAGTGAGTTTAGTTGCATGTGTCATTTTTACCTGTGAAAGATTGTCTTTAATACCTCAAGTGGTTCAGGTTCGACCCTGAGTTATGTTGTTAGATATCATGTGTGTGAAGGATTAATATCATGATTTTGTGCAGATGTCCGTATGGCTATGTGGGCAGCTACTGTGAGATGGGGAAGTCGAGAGGAGCCCCAGCTGGAACAGGTATAGTCGTCTTTTGTTCAAGAACAATTTAGGTATAAGTTGTATCTCTTAAAACCAGTGGGAGTCCTTCATACATGCGTGTGGGAGCTGCAGTACAGTAGCAGTGGTCATAAACTGCAGCTGAGGCCAAACATGATGTTGCTCATCTACCTGAAAGGCCAAGAAAACAGCTTAGAAAACAGTGTGGCTCAGCAGTCAGAGAAAATGTTGGTCAAAATAACACATTAATAATCAGCCAAACTGGTCATAGTTTAACTATAGGTTGTCTAAAAGTCCGAAAGTGTCAGCAGAATATTATTAGTGTTGTTAATCATCTTTATAGAACTACTAATGTTTATTTACCATATAACTGACCGCACAGCTGTAGCTGTTCTACTGGCCGTCATCATCATCCTCATCACTGGAGCTTTGGCAGTGGGGGTCTTCCTCAACTACAAACGAACGGGATCTTTCATCCCCTCCATGCCCAAACTGCCCAGGTATCTGTTCCCTTCATTCACTGTGCTCTCTCAGTAACTCACAGCCTGAGTATGGAGGTTGAAGTTGTTTTGTTTTTGTCCAGCCTTAGCAGCCTGGTGAAATCTGCCGACACCGGGAACGGGGTGACGTTTCGATCCGGTGATAACGTGGATCTCGGGCCATCACACATCGGAGTGTCATTCATTGACACAGCCATGCAGATGGTGGGTTCTGGAGACATATGGTTCAGCAGTTAATCATTTCACAGGTTTACAGTCAGCATTTTTTGACTCACTCCATTGCCTTTGAGATATTTATTGACACTTTTTGCTTCACTAACACCTCCTGAGCTGCTTGGTAGAGTCATTAAAGTTTACCAAAGGTTAATGGTGAATGTAAAAACAGTCTCATCAATATAATATCCTCACAGGATGATAATTTTGCCATGGAACCTGGGAGGCAGCCAATCACATTTGAGAATCCTCTATATGCCACTACCCCTGTGTCCGGTGATCCGGCTATCATTCACGCCACACAGGTACTCAGTAATGATTGAATTCATATCCAGATTAGACATAGATATCCAGATACAACCAACTGTTAAGTGTGTTGTAGATGCCTGTGTTGAGACTTTCCTTTACCTACAGATATCGTTCTGACTCCAAAGTAATGTTGTAAAACATGATCTTATGATGCTGTTTCATTTCCCAGGTGACTGTAAATGTGAGCGGGGAGCAGTTGGAGAACAACTTTGTGAACCCTGCGTACCGAGCCGAGCAGACCGTGGGCATCGTGAACACGTCTGCTGTCAGCGCCAAACCTGTTCAGGTGATCATGTGCACCACGACCACATAAATCCGCTGGCGCTGACTGTGTGCTGCCCTCTCACTGACCGCGTCTCTTTGCAGGAGTCAAAGTGGAGCTTATTCAAACGAAAATTAAAGCCGAGCACAACCTTTGAAAACCCTTCATATTCAGAGGTAAGAGTGGACACTGACGAACGCCTTCGAAGACGACAGGAAGTCTGAGGTTGTTGTTGTTTTACAGATGAAGGATGAAAAGCCTGCAGGAAGCAGCGGGGCCTCTGCTCTCCCTGAGCCCTCTCCGTTTGCGCCGCCTGCCAAACCTCAGAAGAAGGATCGTCCCAGCACCTTTTCACCGACTGAGGACAGTTTCAAAGACACAGCCAACCTGGTGAAAGAGGACAGCGACGTATAACATCGCCCTTCTTCCCACCCTTCTTTCACAGATGGGGGAAAAAACACACTTTGCACAGAATTTATTTTTTTATGCAGCCTGTGTACAAAACTAAAAAAAAAAAAATGTTTTTAGGACAAACACATTTCTATAGAATGAAGAAAAAACTATGCCTTCTGACATTTCTTATGCCAATTCTTGTGTTGTTTTCT
>JAVQJX010021011.1:0-11805 GCA_036025115.1 Ambassis agassizii | reverse complement strand
GCTGTTAAGCTGTGTGTTGCATGTGTGGTATGACAAAACAAACTGAAACATGATCAGAAATATGTGTGTATGTAGCTTGTATGTATGTGTGTATGTATCTATGTACATATGTGCATGTGTGTGTTGTTGCCAGTAAGTTCCTGTTAGAAAACCCAAATACTAACACTTCCTTATTCCATTCTTTGGTCTAATTCATATGTAGTCATCCTTTCAGCTGAGATCTCTAAGACTCCTTTTTACTTCCCATTTACTGAAATGTAAATTACACAGAGTAAGGCCATCGGTTGAGTAAGCAGAATCAGAGCAGAAACAGCAAGCGTTCACTGTGGTATGCACTTGAAGTCTCTGCCAGTGTGTGACTCAGCAAAATGCAACGCAGCCAGACCTTTCACAGCCTCAGTAAAAAAAACAAATGGATGAGGTGGAGACTAAAATAGTTGTTTGAAATGTTTATGTGCTCTTTTTTGTGAGTGTCACAGCTTTACAACTTTTGCAACAAACAGCTCATTTTAAGCATTGTGAGGTTTTAGTACGCATCGTTTGATTGCGTTTTCCTCCGCTGCCATGTGTTTTTTTTAGTGTATGATTAAAACCATTTGCATTTATCCACTTTATGTATCCTGAATGGATTGTATCCAGACTCCAAAAACCTGTGAACACACACAAATTGGATATGTTATTACATAGAGATTTATATGATCTCAGTGTAACCATTTTGGCTTTGTGGGCCAAATTGGATTAGTCTTTGTTGCCATTTTTTTTCTTATGGCAGTAACAGCTTTACAGTATATGCATTGTTCTCAGCCTCTTTCAGGGCTGGAGGAGGGCCGCCCCTGTTTGCTACATAGCCAGTCAAATTTGCAAAGTGGCCTACAGAGACACATTTAGACTTGTGTAAATTAGATTGTCTTAAATTTCTTCTGGATTTTATCTACAGTATGAAACGCTTGAAATGACAAGGAATGAATAGGCTTAGGATACCCATGTGTTTTTTTTCTGAACCCACAATGGTTGTGTTGTAACAAGATGTACAGGGATGTGGCAGTCTGGTTTTCATCTAGTCTTGAATCACTTGTCTTCCCTGGCAGATAGTTTAGATGATCTCTAACCACCTGGCAGTGAGGCTTCATCTTGACAGCGGTTTTAGCAAAGGCTGTATGTGGGATGCTGATGTACCAGACAACCTCAGCTGGACTAGTGGACACTAGAGTTTTGTTTTCTTTCTTTTTTTTCTTCCTCCTTTGAATATGTCATTTTTCATGTGTTCTCCACTCAATGCCTCTTTTGATGGAGCACATGTGATTTGTGCTGTAGACCCACAGAAAAGCTGCAGCATCAAACACCAACGTTACTGGGTCCAGATGAGTCCTAGTTTAAGCCACATGTCCTAGATGACATAACATAGACTGTGTTTTTCCCTCACTCACTTCTCACATTTTTTCACATATTGGCCAAACTGACAGTTTGAATGGGGTTCCTGGTTTGAAACTGGCAGAGGAGAACACTTAGTTTGCACAATTGACAGTATAAAAAAACAATGGACAAAGCTTGATGTGACCCATAGGTTTCTGAAGCCCTGTCTTGAGTCCTTGTGGGAGACTTTGAGATCCTCTGATTGTCGCCATGTTGGCATCACAGTCTGTCAATCTGCCAGGCAGCGGGGAACTTCTCAAGATAATCTTTTGTCAAGTTTGCCATTTTAACATGTGAGTCTATGGGGATTGACTCACTTCTGCTCCTAGAGGCTGCAGAGTGAACTGTCATTTTTAACACTTCCACATTTTCCTGGCTGAGGTTGCTACTTGGTTTGCACATGAGCTTTCTCTAGATGGTAGCTTAATTGGGGACACTAAATTGGTTGTATGTGTGAATGGTTCTATGTCTGTCTATGTTAATCCTGTGATAGACCGGTGATCTGTCTAAGGTTTTATCTAGCTCTTGCCCATTGAGTGCTATGTACATTGCATGCAGCATGGTATACTCTTCTCCTCTTTCTATTCTTTCACCTCCTCTGATCTGGGCCGGGTCTTACTCAAGGTTTTACTCAAGGTTTCTTCCCCTTAAAGGGGATTTTTCTTGCCACTGCTGCTATAAACGCTTCATGGGGACGATACAAGTAGCTGTAGACATCATTGCTACTGACAGTTATGTCAGGCTCTGTGAAAACCACCTGATCAGTAGCCGGCCTGTCTGCTAAAGGGCACTTCTAGGTCCAGCCACGCTTTCTGGCCATTCTCATGTCACCCTTGCCAATTAGAGTGGATGTTGTGGGCTAGCAGTGGTGTGCCGGGAAAAAGCCCAGAAGCACACAAAGCAACCTGATACACTGTCAGCACCACTTAGCTCTGTTATAAGGTAGTGACAGAAAGGAATGCTCTTTGAAGAAGCTGGAAATAGGTTAAAGTAGATTCCAACATATTGGAAGTGTGAAAAATGTGATTTATTTTGGATTTGCTAAAGGCATTTCAGGTTCTGTGAAGCATTTGTAATTAATTTTTTTGGAGAAACAATTGGGAAAAAGTATTATTGATAGCATTTGTGCTACATGAATTCTGTTGTTATTTTCTCCACAGGGTGATGCAGGACCTGAGGGACCACGAGGATTACCTGGCATGGTGGGACCTCAGGTAGGCTAGATATTGACTGCTGCTGTAGGAAAAGGCTGTTACATTTTAATGGTCTCTGACTTCTTTGACTTCTTTAACTGTGCCTTCTTCCTCTCTTCTCTTGGTGGCAGGGTCCAGCAGGACGTGTCGGCCTGCCTGGATTGAAAGGTGATAAGGTGATCTAAATATTTATATTATTGCAGTGCATCTGTGTGTGATGTGTTTCTATCCCAGCTAACATAATGGGACATATTATAGGAAATTCAGACCGTTTTGATAACAGTACAGAACTCATGTTATTATTATGATGGTTTCGCAGCTCTTTTATGTTAAGATTTGATATCTTTTGGTGGTGTTGTGATCACTGTGGCAGGGTGGTGTTGTTGTGTTATATCTCTGTATGATACTGTGAAATCTAGGGTGAAGTGGGACAAAGGGGTGAACCAGGAGAGATGGGGTACCAAGGCGATAAGGTATGTTTTTAATTCATTGTATGTTGAATGTTGCATCATTAATCACATCAAGTCCTCTCATCACTGCTTGTCACGTGAGAATTAGGGTGGACTCATCCAGGCATGCACTGTATTACATGGTCCTGGATGAAATCAAACACACACACACACACACACACACACACACACACACACACACACACACACACACACACACACACACACACCTTATAACAAGTACTGTGTCTATCTTTCAGGGTGCTGCTGGGGCACCTGGTCTTCCAGGGCCCAGAGGGAAACCAGGACCACTGGTATGTTTGTGTGAGTTTGAATGTGTCCATGCAGAAAGTCCGCATATGTCCATTTTACTGAAGGCGTCTTTGCACGTTATGCGTTTATGCCGTTTTATACAGGTTTCCTACAGCTTTTATTGTCAAAGCTAAGTAAACACAGTGGACCACAAATAGATCTGGATTCCTTTTTGCCTTCTTTATTTGCCTTGTAAACTCATTTAGCCACATTCAAGACATCAACATCACAGAGAGTTGTTTATTTATCAACAGAGTCAAATACACAAGATACTGAAAACTCACCTGGTGGATGATTTGTAAACAAGTCAAGTTGCTATCCCAGTAAAGGAGAAGAGTTATAGTGTTTAATCGTTTTAATGAGAGATGAAGAAGACATGCTGCCTTGTGGTTAACACTGTTTGTTTCAGTGTTCTTCAGTATTTTTCTTCACATGTTGTAGTGTTATATCCATGACAGGCAGATCCATTGACCACTATTAGTAGTACAGAAGTGTTTAATCCACACTTCCATCCAGCCTCCGTTCATCATCTGTGTCTTAAGAACAAACTGTCTGTCAGCACCACAGCGAGGTAAAGGGAGATTCAATCTGTCATCAGTGATTTAGCATTTGTTTTCATTCAGACTCATGAATAAATCAACAGCCTGGCAAGATATCAGCATTTTAAGATCACAGCACAGATGTGTGTGTTTTCAAAGCACTAATTTATTTTTTACGTCTGTTGTCATTATGTCTTGTCTGTATTTGAAACAGGGTAGAATTGGGGAAATGGGGGCACAAGGACCACCTGGGCCTCCAGGACCAGAGGTATGAACAACTTGCATTGTTAGCAAATTTATGTTTTGTTTCCATATTGTTTTTTTAATGAATTAAATACAGAGATCTGTGTGGAAGATACGTATAAAATGACCACACACGAACATGCTACCTGAATAATAACTATTATGATGATTATGAAAAGCAGATCATTATGTTTGTTTTCATGAAGTATGCAATTCAGCAATTTCAAGTTACTGCACATCTGCATTTCTTTCAGTTCATCATAGTAAGACACTCAGTACGAAACACAAGTAAGAGCAAGATAGCCAGTGTAAGCTCAAATCCACCTTAAAAACATAATCACTTTGCAGTCTAACTTATAAACGAGTGCGTGACACGTTGTAGGCACAAAGCCAAAGAAGTGCTTCTTTTATGGCAGCTCCCACTCAGGATTATGATCACATTAAAACATTAAAAAAGACACAAAATGGTTTTAAAATAGCAGGTAGTGGAGAAATCCCTGTACTGATAATGATACAGTTTTACCTGACGCCTTAATAAATGTATCATCAGCTATTAGTGCACCACTATAGACAACAACACCCAAACAATCAGATTGTATGTTTTGCCAGTTTATACACCAATAATCAGTTCAGTGATTGTTTCAACAGTATCGCCTTTCTTCTTTTGTCAAAGTTTATACATGAAAATATAATGTGAAAATGACACTAAAGGCGTTTTAGAATTTCTAGTATGAACATAATTTATGTGTCAGCACTTGAGACAATGAGGCATTGTCTTCATAACACCCATGTATTGCTTTTAAACAACATGGTTTGTCCCTTTTTTGTCCCTTGTCAACAATCCATCACTACTTTTACATCATTTTTCCATAAGCCCCCTCACAACCAAGAAAGAAGAAGAAAGAAAGAAAAAGATTTGTGTTTCTAATCTTCAGTGACGTCGCTATAGTTTAACAACACAACATAACATTTCTTTTCCTTCTGTAATAGTAAATTCTCTTTCTTGATTTTTACAAGGGTTTTCCTGGGGACATTGGCGTGCCAGGTCCTAATGGTCCACCTGGACCAAAGGTACAACACTGTCTGTCTCTCTCTCTCTCTCTCTCATGACAGTCACTTCAGTTCACTCATTAAATGTGTGCATTTGATCATGTTTCAGGGTTTGCAGGGTGCCAGAGGCCCCGTAGGACCACCAGGGCCCAAAGGAACACAGGTGAAACAATTTAACACCCCACCTAATCCAATCTATCTGCTTTTGATTTACTGACACAGAGAAGTGGAAAATATGGCTCATTAAGGGATTTGATTTTTGGACTAAGCAAAGATGAATTAACATCTAGTCATATCTCCAACACTTGCAGCTCAGATCAGTGGGAGTTGTATCTCCTGGGGCATGTTCCACCGAGCAAAGTTATGATTCACTATTGAGCGCTTATACAAACAAAGTCGATTTTTTTTCCACCTCTGGAAAATGGAACAGAAGCCTTTGGAAGATGTACAACACACTTTTCCACAGCTTTTTTTTTTATTGTGTTGAATGTTGTTATTGTTATTATTGACCTGGCAACCATTCCAAAAGTGTAGAGTAAGAGCTATGTCCTCACACACACACACACACACACACACACACACACACACACACACACACACACACACACACACACACACACACACACACACACACACACACACACCTCTGGCAGCTGTAGCCATTATTATACAGTTTGGTTGCAAAAGCTGGAGGTCATACAGACTGTAAAACAACCACCTGGTGACATTTCTATACTTTGAATCAATGTACAAGGCTAGCGGTCATCCACTGGGCTTTTACTTTCACCAACACTGTTACGTACAGTGTCTGCATTAAGTTTAATGATACTGTTAGCTTTTTTTTTATACATTCACATTGCTGAAATATGTGTTCACGCTGTTCTGTGTGCCAGCTTGTCAAGTCATGATGTGTTTATGTGATTGTTGTTGTGACCTGTACTGTGTTTTTTGCAGGGTGATGAAGGCCCGCTCGGTCCACCTGGCAGCGCTGGCCCACCGGTAAGAACTCGCAGATTCACATCCTGAACGTACACAATTACACAGACACCCGTGTTTGCCTGTTCACTTATGTATGTTTGTTTTTATAGGGGAGATCTGGAAGAAAAGGCTACATAGGTGAACCTGGCCCTGAAGGTTTAGAGGTAAGGCAGCATTCACTGTTTTTAATTTGTGGTGTGTTCAGTGTTAAGTCAGTATCTTTGGTTTTGTTTCATGATTTATGATTCATCCAAAACTTGGTTATAAATATAAATATGTATATAAATTATGTACAGCAGAAATATTTAGACCATTAAACACTACTTGTAAAGTATTTAAAGATTACAGAAAAACAGTGTAAGCATCCAGGCACGTTAGTTGTAAAACTCTGTATTGGCAGTAGCACTACCTTCCAGACTTTTCTCAGTTTTATTGGTTGTCCTTTGAATCCACCACAAATACAACACCATGATCACAGTATCATGTGGCTAAGTGTTTACCTCTCAATCTTTATGACCTACTTTTGCCTAGACTTACAGTGTTGTAAACATGCACTTTATTATGAGAGAAAAATGGTCTCTTCTGGGGCCAACATCATACTGTACATGATGGCAAGCCACAACAAGAAGCAACACAAAATTATTCACAGTGCTGCTGTATGTGTGTTCCATCCTAACTCTTGTAATTTCCTGTTAGCACAGTGCCAGTAGCAGGGCAGGACGGTGACTGAGATCTGTAATTGCAGGAAGCTAACCAGCTCACTGTTTGATGTTTACAGGGAGAGAAAGGGGACTTGGGAAATGTTGGAAAAATCGGACCACAAGTAAGTCGCTTTCGTACTCATAATGACTTTAATTAACCGCCATCACGCTGTGGATTAGTAGCTTTTCATTAAAACTCTTTAGCCGTTGCAACTGTGGAGGAAGTTGCAGGAGCATCTGGTGGGTTCCTGGTTTCCTGACCCACTTCGAATCCACATTAAGTTCTAAAAGAAATGTGGGGACTGTCCCACCACCGAATTTTGTTTTCATCTTAAAATTGGCAGAGCATAAGGACCACCATTCAGAGATCCTCTTTGGAAGTGACCTCATTTCGGTCACATATTTGTGGTTTAAAGTGTCTGGAACTGTGTTTGAAGTCTATTGTACTCTTACTTAATGGTGCATGGAGAAAATTTTGATAAATATGCTTGTTTTTACCCATCAAGTGTCTTTAAAATGTCCTAGAACATCAGTGTTGGGATTGCTTCTGAGGAAATTAATTGACTACAAAATTGGTTTTATGTGCGTCTGTCTGCCTTTTTTTTTTCACTTCATGCTTTGTACCCGACAGAGATACCCTAGAGAAATGCTGAGGAGACATGTTTCCTCTTTGTAAAATCCTCACATGAGCTCCTCTGAACATTCAAACTATGTCTGTCCTTCCTGGAGGCCCCTTAATGTTAATATTTGCATTCTGTGCATAGTGGAGGCAACCAAGTGGGCCATGGTGGACTGTGTGTGTGAGATGCTTGTGCACATATGAGAAGCATTAAGCAGTGACTGAGTCGAGGGCCCTTTGAAGCCAAGTAGGAACCATGGGTCTATGCAAAGAAAAAAAAAACCTCTAAAACATATGAATGTCATTACATCACTTTCTAGATAAATTAGATGTGTAGACTGTTAACCTAGGGTTGATCCAATGAAGCTTTAGTCCACCTGTCTACACAGTGTCCCCACATCACCATTAGGCCTCCCATAAACTGTTTCAAGGGAAATTTTACTGGAGGTTTTTAAGAGCAAAGTGTATTTTAGACAATTTAGATTCGCTGCTGAGTGTTCCAATTTTATGTCACTCCTTCAGTCTACAACTAATAAAACAGTTCTCAGTCCTCTGTTACTAAAGTCCACTCCAAGTGTGCTTTGAAATGTAGTTCACTTGTCAAACTAAACTCAAACACATTACTTACATGGAAGGCACAAAACCTTGTAAACATTTTACAATCTGTGGCTGGAGCTGTGTCTCTTTCCTAACTGGAAGGTTAATTGTCATATCAGTACTGTGTAAGCGTGGCTGTGCTGCTTAGAAACCAGATCACCTTCCAAACATTACTGTCAAGACCCCATCACACAGAAAACCCTTAAAACCATTTCCTTCTGTTCAATGATACAGGGTACCACATTGTCCCACTTCATGTTCCAATTAAAGGATTTGTGGTCAATTTAGAGCTTCCATTCCCATGCCTGCAGGCTGCATCCCCTCACTGACAGTCGCTCAACTGCTTTACTTGCATTCAACGGGATAATACTCTTAAGTGGCCGTCAGATTTCAGCAGCCAAAATCTCATTGTATTCATCTTTGTGGTCTGTTTCTTGTTTGTATCATTCTAACTAGCTTTCTCTTATGATACAAACAAAGACAAGGAAAATAATTCAAGAGAATAAGAGTAAGTAGCCATTTAAGAAGAAGCCATTTATCTTCACAGTGAATATATCAAACACAACAATGGAAATTGGCTCACACTATAGGGACAACCACAGCGGGTTTAGCGGTTGGCCACCGTGGTCTACAGTTGGACAGTCATATGAATTAATTATACTAAAGCCGAAAGTCAGTTAGGTTCAGCATCACCACATGTAGTGCGGTGGTACTGCACACACTGCAGCTTTAGTCTGGCTTCTTGTTGTATTGCTTCTGTCCTTCCTGTGTATCGTTACATTTTTATATGCTTTTTTTGTCCCCACGTGTTTAAACCTAACAATCGAAACTGTGTTTTCTGTTGGAATGTCTGACAAAACCAGCTATAAATCTTACTGTTGGTTTTTTTTTTTGACAGGCAGGCGCTGCTCCAAACAATAGCCCCTGTCCCAGATGACTAATCTGGAAGTGGTTAAGCGCCTGTGATAACTCCCATGTTTACATTAGTTTGTTTTGTTTTCTATAAGGACTTCTTTACAAAGTAGTTTACTTTTTTTGTAGTGTGTCAAATAAGAAAGTAGTTATTCCCAATAAGCTTTTCTTCAGCTTTATCTGTAAAAGTTAATGCATACTTCGTCCGAGTCATTAGCAAGTCTGTATGGTTTGTATCAGATTTACGTATAACTGTGAAAATGCCATGATTATTGATAATCGTTGATAAGCTCCCTTAACCCTGTTTCATAGTCTTATTCAACCTCTATTCTTTTACACTAGGACTAAGACACCAAAAAGAGAAATACATATTTTCTATGTGTTGTTTTGAATTATTAGTGAAATGACAAGTGGTGATAGAGTCGGTGGCCTGAGGAGATATATTATACACCTTTAGTTACATGCTAAAACAGTCAAACTGGGATTATATAGAGAGTCTGAAGAAGAATCTTTGAACTTTTCAGCTTTGAACTTTTCAGTCACCCTAATACATTCACCCTAACCTACAGGTTTCTCCTCAGCTGCCCGCTTTGCTTATGTAACCATTGTAATGAATGACCTTTTGCATTCCAAGTGTCATTTCTCATTGGGAAATAACCCACTGCTCCTATCCTCTCTCCTCTCTCCACTTCAGGGTCCAGTAGGCCTGATTGGAATAGCTGGGGTGATAGGAGTTCCTGGTGAAAAGGTAAGGCGTGTGTTTCTCTGTCATTATGCTGTCAGACAGCATCAGCTGCTTGCCTGTCAATGGCAGACCCCTGTAATTAAGCCTATGTTAAGCAGCCAGGGTTTAAGAGCTGCAGGGGCCCCGGAACACATGCCTGTATAAACACTCAACACTCTTACATCCACATCAATAACAATATTGTCAAATCCATGCCACCATTACTGCCTCCCACTTCTCCATACCTCTGCCCGAACAAGCAATATAAAACAATTCAAAAGGTGGATTTCAGTTCAGTTCAAAGAGTGACTGTTTCTGTCTGGTTTGTCTGTTACAGCTGTTATTTATGTAAAATAATTTAACTTAATGAAGAATGTTACAAGCAGCCTATAAAATGTTTTTATTAGAAGTCTACTCATCTAATGTGATTATTGACAGTTCGCCCACCATTTTACCTTCTATTTCCATTGTGCCCTCCCTCTACCTCAGCCTGTTGCCCTTTCCTTCCTATCCAGAAGGCCCTTTTGTCAGAACATGTTCTTGTGATTTGAAGCCATCTGCTTGTCAGATTCTTGCTTGTCCTCCTACTCCTCTTACACAAATTCTCCTCCTGGTTCAATCTGTCACCACCAGCCATACCCTGACAGCCAACAGATTCCTTTCACATTATATTTTTAATTTAATACCGCCATCTAATTGAGGCTAGTGTTTTCCAATACAGTGGTTTCAAATAACTCTTGTTGTTGCCACAAGAACAGGAAGGAGGGTACCTGTACAGTCGTGTGTGCAGTTCAAGGAGGATTATTGCGTCACTGACGTAAGTGTCAGAGGTGTTAATGTGAAGGCCGAGGCAGCTTTGAGTTACCTCTACTTTAAACACACTATACTGAGCGCCACCAAATCCGTGCCAAAGTATCTGTTTGCTGTAAACTGCACTCAGCCAGATGTCACTCTAACCCTTCCACATTTAAGAAGCTGCTCTCCAGTTTCATGGCTTTTATTAGGAAAAGTGTACATGAAGCTCTGTTCTCAGGTCACTGTAATGATCAGCACCTCTCTTTTTGTTTTACTGTGTTTCACCAGGGTGACCGGGGACCGCCGGGTCCAACAGGTCCAGTCGGAGAGAAGGGGCCGAGGGTAAGTGCAGCAGTCAGTGAAGATGTTCTGCAGAGCTCTAAGACCTCGTAAACATCAGAGCCATAGTGTTTACTATAAAAGGTTTCCCAATGAATGAGCTGGATACAGCAGCCTGTCAGAGATCGACTCCACTGTTCAGTAAACTAATGTCTATAGATGATGACTATAAAATGGAACCATTAAGCAATCTTGGCTGTATGTCTTGGCAGAAGGTTCTTATTTCGTGGAAATGACGGCACACCCACTGCAGACTTAAAGGATTCCAGACACCTCAGTATTGTAATTGTTGTAAATACAAATCTTTGAAAAAAATTAGCCGTGTCAGCTCTGTTTTTGGTAATTGTTACATTGAGAATAGGGATGATCAAAACATAGTTTGTGATCTGATGATGATCTGATGAAACTAAATCTGAGTACGGAAGTGGATCACTGTTTGGTGACATGCAGTTAGTCCATTCTCATGTTTAGTTGGCACAGCATGGAAAGAACAGGTGTTCCAACAGTTAGTTCACTGTCATTTTTTTTATAGAGCTATGGAAAGCCAATAGCGTTAGAGTGCAGTGCTCATTGACACTGTCACAGTGGTGATACTCCAGAGCACCAGTATTTCCTTTGTCTGCTGTAATGCTGCTTGAGTCTTAGAGAGAGGCTGGCTGGCTTCCGTCAGTGTCTCCATGCTTTGGATTATCTCCATGGCTGTGGCTTTTGGCCCCAGTCCTGACCTATCTGGCTGGCTGTGACAGCAAGCAGGCTATAACTGATTGGCTGCCTGGAGGAGAAGATGACTAATTTGGTGGCAGAATAGTTAGATGATAGAATCACTTCTGTGTGTGTGTGTGTGTGTGTGTGTGTGTGTGTGTGTGTGTGTGTGTGTGTGTGTGTGTGTGTGTGTGTGTGTGTGTGTGTGTGTGTGTGTGTGTGTGTGTGTGTGTGTGTGT
>JAVQJX010020941.1:0-13596 GCA_036025115.1 Ambassis agassizii | reverse complement strand
AAACTAACATACAACATAACACAAGCAAAACCAAACAAAAGTGGCCTGGAGGCCATGATGGCTGGCTCTTCAGCCCTTATATACATCCTGGGAGGCTGGAAGTGGGTGTCGGCTCCAGGTGTGGTCCAATGACTTGATCCCCGCTTTATTTAACAAAAATATGTCCATATGTGTCATTAGCTGAAATGCTACCATGAGCTGTGTCTGAGCCGTTTGTTCCTGTTGGGTTAAGTGATGGGATGTCTGCAGGTTCACAGTGCTGCTGTTGGTCTCATGGTGGAGGACGAGGACACAGGCCGTCCCAAAGATCTCAACCAATTGGTTACAAACTGCTGCAAAAATCTCCCAGGATCCACCTCAAACATGATGAAGGACCCAGCGAACATGGAGCTTGGTAAATTGGATGAATTCTTGTGTTATTAGATCTCCTGCCAGCACATCTGTGTAAATACCTACCTAAGTTACAGACACTCCCTGAGCCTTCATCATTGATAACCACCTGGATAAGAGGAACAAACACTCAGCATCAGAGCTGAAGGAGCCGATATCCACTCACATGAGCAGTCCATATTGATTTGCAGCTGTGTGTGCAGCACAGACAGAGTGTGTTCTGTGTTCCTCTTGCTAACAAGGATTAACAAGGGGAGAGAATTGATCGTGGACTGACTTGCTAAGCTGTCTCTGAAATAATACTGGACAACTTCTGCCTCAGATCCTGTCATGTGATCACAGCAGCCACATGGACTGATGATAAACAGATGCATCGACAGCTCCGGTGTGTGAAAAAACTTTCAAAAAATGCTAACAAGAGAAACGTGGAAGGTTCTGGAAAGAAAACCTGTGAGAGATGAGTCTAAAGAACAGCTGCAGAGACACTAGAGAAGGACTCAGCCGAGTGTTGACCTGAAGAGTCAGAGAGACAGTCAGTAGTCATGCACAGGAATGGACCAAGAAAAACTCTGACTGATGTCTGCTAGGGACAAAAACCTGGAGACAGAGTCCACAGAGTGGAAGTGATGAAAGCAAAGTGGAGCTGTAACCCAAAGAACAGGGTTCATCCAGTCAGACACGGTGGTGGCAGTATGATGCTGCTTCAGTGTGTCTGAATACTGAACCAAGAAAAGCTGAAGCAGTCTGTAGGAAAACTGGAAACTCTGGCTCCTGGTTTTCTCTTCAACATGAAGCAGACAGAAGAGCTGAGGACTGAAGACCCGGGTCCACATCAGAAGACTCTTGGTGGTTATCAAACAAAAAGGACACACAACTGACTATAAACTTGTTATTTTTAAGGGAAATAATTTAGTTTCTATGGACAAAGTAAAATACAGAAATAATCATTTTTTCTCCATGTAGGTGTGATAAGATCTGAGGACTGTTTTCTCAGAAAGCACAGACTTCCAAATGTCAGATTCTCAAATGAGAAAACTTCTTGACTTCAAAGTTCCCACAGAGTTGAACTGCAGGTGTATTTATTTTAATTCACACGTCTCCTTCTTCACAGGAGAGACCAAAGACTCATCTGTTGCACAATGATCCAGTTTGAGGAGACTGTAGCTCCGTCTCCAACCTGAGAGGAAAAGCAGCAATCAGATGGGACCATCATCTCATTTTGCTCTCCCCCTCCTCTGGAAGGATGAGGACTCGTCTGTGTCACCATCTATTCTATTTCAAACTCTCTCTGCTGAACGTCCAATAAAAAACCTCAGTTAATTGCATCCTCATCAGGAGGCAGACAGCTGCGTTTAGTGCAGTCACCGCACAAGTCCATTTTCTGCTCCATCTCTGTCAAGCAAGACAAATATTTAGCCAGGCGCTCGCAGTCATCGCGCAGGATAAACAAAAAGTCTCGGCACACAGTAAGCCCGAGGATGTCACTAACTGAATCCGCACAGAAGATGAATGATAAATACTTAAGTGGAACATGGCAAGCTTTTCTCCTGAGTGACAGAGCGGCACAGGGGAAACCTTCGTCATCCTCCCTGCACCCTGCCGTCTGATGCTCTCTGTATTTAATAAATGGCTGAAAGAAAGCTCGTCTCCACAGTTTGCTGCGTCTCTGTAGTTTATCTATGAGGTGCCAGAGTGCATGAAAACAACCTCAAATCACTGGCGGTAGAGATGCAAACAGGCTGAGTGATATGATGAGAGGGAGGAGTGAAGGGCAGCTCACATCTCCATAAAACAAAACCTCATTTTCATGTTGTGGGTCTGTAGCTGATGATCAAAAGCTCGTGTGAAGAGTCCGACCCTCACCGAAACACTTTTAATTACACAGTTTAAACATCAACTCGCACTCTAACGCATTTAGACTGCTCAGTTATTCCACTTCATCCCAAAAGGTGCTGGACGAGGTGGAGGTCAGAGCTCCGCGCAGGACGTTTTGTCAGCATCCAAACGGCCTGTTTATAGCCTCCATCCCGCCTCCTGGTGACAGTATAGCTGCTATAGGTTCAAATTAGGGTCAATGACATGTTGAGTGATTAAAATGAAACCCATCTCAATCACAGACATTATCATTCACAGAGAACATCTGCTTCATCTTCATATTTATCCAGAAGCTTCTGGATTAGAATAGAAAATAAGCTGTGTGATCGACAAACGTTTATGATGCTTACAGCAGGATAATCCTCACCTACTACACATGACGGGCTGCTCTGCAGTCTGTTCATATAATATGAATATAAACAATTAAAAATGTAAAAGTATCTTTTTGTTGTGGAGATGTTTTACGACTTGTTTCTTATTGTTATAGCAACCACCTACTTTTAACATGTAAAGAAAGACTCGAATAACAACCATCAAAACATTCTATAGACCTTAAAACATAGCAACATGATATGCTAAAGTGCTAACATGGCTAATTACAATCAAAACATTTGTTTGGACTTCTTCAAAAGAAGAACCTGTATCCATGGCAACAGTCTGTTACCACACTGTGAAACCGGCAGTTTTCTGCTTTGTATCTGTGTCATAAAATCACTTTTTGTTTCCTATTCAAAAATTGATTTACAACCATCACAAATATGCAGGAGCTTCAAAGCTTATTGAGCCCAGAGTCTATTATCTATCATCCTTTCACAAAGCAAACTCACTCAGCCTCACTAGCTAATTGCTACCCTTCTGACTCCTGTTCAGTGCTGCTTGATACAAGTGCAGAGTCAGCTGATCATTATCTGCTTCCCATGTGATGTATATAAAAAACACTTTCAAAAATTCTTTTTTTATTTTGGAACTAAAACCTGGAGAACAGCCTGAGAGCGCGCACAGTCTCACCCGACACGGACGGCGAGCTTTCAGATCCGACAGCTTGTGCAGGTCTCACATGTAACAGCAGAACTGGAAACATTATCAAAAACAAGTGTCCTGAAGCCAGTCTGTGCACAGCATCTTCAAAAGAGAAGAGATTATTTTCTTTTCTGTCCTTAATCCCCTTCTCTGCACACTCCTAAACACTTCCGAGCAAATAATTCATTCTTAAACACAGAGGCGCTCAGATAAGATTAGTCAATATAGCAGCTGTGAATGAAAGATAAGTGTGACTCGTCATGTCTCGGGGGAAGAGTTCCTGCAGAGTCCCAGTGGGCTGACCTGAAGCTGGAATGCTCCGGGCCACGGCTGATCAAAGCTGACTGCTTTGCTATCCATGGCAGGCAATTTGTACAAAACAAGGAAGAAGACACATGCAGACACTTTGCTTCCTGATTGGCCTCAGTGAAATCACATCAATGCAGCCTGGAGACATGAGATCCTCCTGGGCATTCAGGAGGAGGTGACTCTCACACAGTGAAGGGATCAAATAAACTGTGCTGACACCCATATTACAGAGTCATCATCCAGTGAACAAGGAAAGATAGTTGGTGAAGACAGGAGCGCTCACTTTGATCGTTAAAGCTGAAACAGCATCATTTTAAAAGAGAGGAAAAAAACTGTCAGTGAAACAGAGACACCATGACATGGCTCACCAAACATCCATGTGAGGAGTTAAGCCTGCTTTATACTTCTCCATAACGTCAGCGTTTGGTCACACATAGCCCTGACTTCTACACCTGACCCTCCGTACGGGCTGACTGTGATTGGTCGGCTTGTTAGCTGTAGCAACACTACTTCTGCTATCGAAGAACAGAAGTGATTATGGTTAAAAACACACAGAAAACACAACAAGATCCTCTCTCTGTCTCCATTGTGTGTGTCTGAGACTTTCGCGATCACATTCAATGAAATAAACTCGGCCCTACTCTAGAGGTGAAGCACTGAACAGACAGAGACGGAGAAGTTCAAAGGCTTCATAGCTACGTCAGCTCACAGTTAAGTTTCATTTTCACTCATGGTTGAGGTTTGATGTCACAAACATCTGGTGGAGGTTAATGTCATGAAGTAAGTAAAGATCGTTTGTCTGACAACACATTTGTACAGCTACTGAATTCAGTGATGAAGTTAACAAACAGGGAAAGATTGTCAAAGATTGTCCACTTTCAGGCTCTGGTGTTAGTGACGCTGAAATGAGAGGACCCTGCTGTTAGCCGTAGTGTTTGACTTCCCTTTACACAAACACATCGCACAACAGCCACATAATAACACTAAAGACACTGATGATCCCAAAGAACTTTATCAGATTATTTATTCTACAAATGTCTCCATTGTTTGCTGCAGATTAATGACATTAAAGTGCGTTTGTATGCAGGATTGTGCACACGTCATTATTCTGAACACAGTCCGTCCTGTGTGTGACGTTCAGAGTGCCTCCAGCTGCTGATGTTTAAAGCACACATAAGGTTTTTATTCTGGAGATTTTCCTGTTTTAGTCTCACAGCAGGATTCTTGCAGCACATTAATAACATTGAAGTGTGTTTGCATGCGTCCCAAGTGTGTGTTTATTCACTTGTGGAGGCGCGCTATGAAACCAGATCTCATCACTGTGAAGTCTGTCCTGTGATCAGCCATTGATAACACACTGAGTATGTGCAGACAACAGTCATTAAAGCAGCAAAAGGTGTGTGTATGTCATTTAATCTGTATACACTCCAGCACTGCGTAACACCAGCAACACCCCCCCCCCTACCGCGGCGAGCCTAACACACACACCTCCTTTGTGACGGGGGGGATCTGACTGAAGTCGACAACATGGCGGCCCGTCTTGAAGCTGCTGGCATCACAAATACGGGACACCTGCTGTGTGATGAGCAGCTGAGAGCACAGCAAAAAGAAACAAACAAGAGCACAGATATCTGTTTTCATATCAAACACTTCACAGACGGAAAAGCAGGAAGATTAAAGAGCCAAAGCACGGCTAAACTTCCATCATTTTCTCAGAGATAAGACAGCCGTCCAGCAGGCACTGCACAAAACTATCTACTCTGGAGGTTGACTCACTCAATTATGATAGAGGTCAAAACACAATGCTCGTTCCAAAACACACATCAACTAACATTCTGTGCCGTCAATACTCTCCCATAACGGCGCTCTGACGCGGTGTAATTTCCCTGACAGTCGCCGTCCTCCCTGCTGTTCCTCTCATCTTTGAGGGAGACCTGCAATTTCAACTGAGTGTCACACTTGGAAAAAAAAAATCACAAAAAAAGAATGTCTGCTGCAGATTCCGATGCACCACCGTCTTCTAATACCCAAGAGAATGGGCGCTGTAATTTGTCAAGGCAGGAACGGCTCTTGTAAAACTTTCTCTGACATGGGAAATGGGAATATGAAACAGAGAGCGTTCATAAATATGCAATGGGTGTTCTTAGCACTGACATCGCCTCTGTTATCCCATACAGATGTGATGTCATTTCATATTTGATGCGCCTATATAAAGAGATGAAGAAGACTATATGATAATGTGAGGACGGTGCAGCATCTGCAGGTCCTGCCTGGAGCAGAGCTGCAGATGATTAATTGATTTATCAGTTAATCAAAGCAGACAATCATGCTTGAGCTTTAACCACATTAATCATATTTCTAAGTGGCGCACGGTAACAAGATGACAGGATAATGTACTCGCTGTTTTCCTGACCTGCCAACGTTTATGTGCATCAAAGTGCAGCGACATGAAATCAAAAGAGGACAGAAGCACTTCACATCTGGGCTACCTCTGCTTCCTGTTGCACCACACAGTGGAGCCCATCTCTGTTTTAAAGATTCAGCTGAATAATGAGCACAATAAAAATGGCATTTACAGCTCATATTGTGCACATTCTTTCTAAACAGCTCATTAATGGCAGTGAGGCTGTCCGATCGATCGCTGCTGAAAAATCTCATCTGTTCATAAATCAACTTGAATAACTACACTAAAACACTGATGGTGTGCATCTTTATTATTTATACAGATTATTTATACATCTTTATTATTTATACACCTTTTGATCATTTAGAGGCTGCATGTGGAGGCATCCTTCACTCGAGCAGAGTCTGTGAATTATCCAGTGCATGTGCATCGCCCCAGTATATCAATATATTGTCCAACCCTAATGTTTGGTGCATGAGTTTAAACTGAGTAAAAATGATCCAGTGTTTCTCCCTCTTGTCAATTTTAGACTTGAATGTGAAAACCCAGGAAAAACCTGGAGCGCTGGCAGGTGCAGCTCGATCAAAGATGCATGAGGGACATGTTTTCATTTGAATGAACTGAGCAAGGGAGCCAATGTCCCATTACTACGGAGAAACTTCCTGTTTCTATTACTGACCAAAGTAAAACTGAGACAGTGGAGTCAGTGTGAAAGATGCTGCTGTGTAACCAGCAAAAGAAAAATTGCCTACAAAAATATGGATTTGGTGCCAAAATCTTAAAAAGCAAAACTATCATATCAGCTTTTAAAATATTTGTATCTTGTTGTAGCCATATTTTATTAATAATAACACAGCAGTCGATGGCCATTGTTTCATAACACAGAGAAATATCTCTCTCTCTCTCTCTCTCTCTCTCTCTCTCTCCTGTGTCAAACAAATGCTGCTATTGCTAATTAGCTTAGCAAATCCACTCCTCTGCGCTGCAGATGACACTTAAAGGAGAGTCTTGACTTCAAAATAAAAGTTCTAACAGTGAGTCTCACTGCAACACTGGCAGGTTGTCAAGTTTACAGAAAAAAACAAACATTTTATTGATTTGTGTTAAAATTTGAAAATCTTTTAGTCTCCTAAGATTCACAAACAGTTTTTAGAAACAGTTGAGGAGTTTAAGAGAAGTTTGTCCGAGGTTAAAGGTTGGAGCTGCAGGGCTTCACTGTAACAATCTGTCTGCAGCTTAAGCTCAATCACAGGAGTCTGAAGTGAAGAGCAGAAAATGATCCGAGGTTACTGTGGAGGATTTTCACTCCTCACTGTAAAAATTGGAAGTGGATTCTGCTGTTTCTACTGGAGTGAGAAGTTCATTTCATGATTGATGAGCCAGGAAGGAGAAGGAGCCGACAGTAGGTGGATTGATGACCGGAGTATTGGCAGGATGAAGAACACAGCCCAGCATGTAGGAAGTGGACCATGGCCCGGAGCTGAGGGCCCCTTTAAAGTGCTGCAGGTTTTGAATTTGATAACATCTGAGAGCGAATGTGAGCGGGAAGAGAAAGAAGAAGCAGAGGAGACATTTCTCCTGTATTCAGGCTGCATCCAGGATTTAAGAACTACACAGCACAACAACCGCTCGACTTTCCTGCTGGATCAGCAATAAACTAATCAATAAATAAATACATAGATGAATAAATAATATGTATAGTAAAGTGTGATCTAACACTTAAGGTTTTCATGATTGTTGATGAGTTTTATCAAGGCTCATATAATAATAATAAGTAAGTCTGGACCTTTCTTCATCCTTTTTGTCCAACCTGGGCTCCCATACCGTAATATCTTGTATAGATGCTCACCTAAAATCCTCACTTGACCCCAATAAAACCTCCATTAATAAAAAAAATGATATTAAGAAGTCTGTTCTCTGATCTCAAAACACACAAAAAACAAGCAACAAGACCAGCAATCTGCAGAAATATTCCAGCACTATAAAATATTTTATTATAAGCATCTCAGAATAAAATGGTAGCTGCTGCTGACTGCACCATGCTGTGACTGTTGAACCAAATCAGTTCAATTCATTAAGTATAACTGCAATTAAGCAATCTGTAAGAATCACACAATCCATCAATTCTCTGCTTAAATTAAAGGAGGAGAGATTTACATTGAGCAAAATTAACTTAAAACTGTAGAACTTGAAACAGCTTTCAAGACAGTTTTCTCCTAGAACAGCATTTTCAGCCTCTTTCATGTGGAACAACACTCCTCTCGGGTGGAAAATTGAAATTTTAACAGCAGCAAACACTGCCTCCGTCTCTGTCTCCGTTTTCCCGGCTTCCTTCCCTTGTCTGCTATAATACAGTAATTTGACAAAGAAGGATGCAGAACATAAACAACAAGACCCAACGAGCAGATTTTTACTGCAGAAGGAGAAGTGAAATACAAACCATTATACAAATCCAGTTATCAATATGGAGTAGCTGTAAAGGGCCCCTAGGGTCCATATTCCTCGACAACTTATTTAACTTGACAAGTGATATTGACTCGAACAGAAAGTGAAATATAAAAGATGGAAGGTCTCACACACAGGTGGAAAGCCCCTTAATTGTACAGCCAGGATGTGTGAAAGTAGAAAAAAATTGAACAACAAAACTCCAAATACAAACAAAGAGGAGGAGCCAGTGAAGCTGAGGTGGGCGTGGAAGCAGGAAGCTAGCGCTGTGATAGGTCAACCGCCTGTCACTCAAAGCGGTCACAAAGCAGAAGCTGTCATCCATCTTTATTAACTACAGGACAACACTGATGTTATTGTAGCATTACAGTATATGCCAATAATCAATACATCAATCAACACAGATGCATGTGTCCATTTTTGTTCTTACATTTTACTGTCCTTAAATGGCACTAATACTATTTTGTTCTTAAAAAGGATGATAAAATAAAAGTTTTCATTCAGATATGAATGTTGTTAAAGTCAGATTTGTCCTTGTTTCTTGACTTTAAAGTCACATTTCTATGAAAAACGTCAATATTTCATCTCTGAGAAAAGACTTTTAAACAGTGTCCATTAGAGATCGGAGTCAGTTTTGTGATCTCCTCTGTCCTCCTCACTGTCACCTTCTTCAAACAAGAACAGACTGATTAACAAGTAGCCTTTCATAATCAGCATTCAACACTTATCTTGATGAGGTCATTAATTAAGCAAATGAATGCATTCATTATAAAATGCTTCAATGTCACACACACACAGGAGCAGAATGAGAAAAACAAGACGATGTAAAAAAAAAAAAAGCAGAATAATCATCACTGCAGCTCGCCACACCTCCAAACAAAAACAGGCAATCCCGCTGCTTTAAAATGACACATTTTAAACTTCATCACCACACAGGTGAAGCTTCTGTGTGTAGAAGTTGGAGTCCAGGAAGAATAGTCACTGTTTATGTTAATGGCTCATTAAGTTTCTGGATCAGAGTCCAGGATTTAAAAAAAAGTCTCTGTTTTAATTAGCAAAGATGAATGCAACAAACATTCAGGCTAGAAGCAACTAAATGATTTTAGCAGCTATAATAAGCAGCGCCTCGCTGGTCTACATATCGTATTTTAATTTAAGTTTGGAGGTTTTTAATATTTGTCTGCTGCACACCAACACACTGAATTTCATTCAAGTGTGGCATTGAGCCTTCAGGAATTCTCGGACTGAATGGTCTGTATTTATTCCACTCTTTCCACTACTTCATACACACATTCACACACCAATATAGTTAGAGGATAATTGATCTACCAGCTGACTCACAGCCACAAACAACTGCCTTTAACATCTGAATGAAAATCCTTTGTGACTGAAGTCTGAATGCGTCTGAAGACCTTTACTACAGCTGCAGCTCTTTTCTGCCTTCAGACTCTGCTGGTAACATTTTATCATTTTTTTAATCATTTTATTCATTATCCTTCAGCATATAGATCTATATACTGCACAATGTGACCCTGGTGGAAGCCCCTAAATTTATTGTATGTTTGTAGCTATGTTGGAGTAAAAAGAAGGAAGCTCCATGTGAACATTTTTCCAACATGGCGGCACCTGTTTGGCAGAGGTGGAGTCATATGGCTGATCGGGACCTAAAATCAGGGTTTGGACTCCAGGTAAGCTTGCACTCCTGTTTCCTTGACAAACAAAATAAACAGAGCTTAGCATGCGACTACAGGCTCTAATCCTGAAGGCATTATGTCAGCACACACAGATAATGTCTCAGTTTCACTTAAGTATCACATCATCAGCCTCAGCCCTCCTGTTTATTTATCAGAGAGGATGATGGAGCTGCACAAAGACTGACACAAAAAGGCACACACAGGCAGTCCCACTAAAGCAAAGCAGCCTCGTTTCAGGCCTGCCTTTAACGTATAATCTGACTTTCTTCATTTTTTTTGTTCCCCTGCTCACAGTTCAGACGGAGCTTCTGAATCCCAGCCCGGCTTCAAAGCTTTGAACAGCCTGGCCTCTTGAGATAGGTTACTGTTTCACACCGCGTTGGATACTATGTCACACTCCCCCCGGCATGCCCGGGAACACGCTTCCGTTGTGCTTGTTTAACCATGCTAAATCATGTTCCACTCTTGGGGTGTTTTGACATTTCAGTAATTAACCCATTTCCCCTCTTTCTATTTGCAGCCCACCGTACTATCACAATCATGTTACACTGCTTTCAGTCAGCTCGACACACAGCAGGAGGTCCAGGAGAGGTTTTTAAAATAACATTTTCTAAAAACCTGTGATGTAATTTCCTTGAATATTAATATTAATTCTGTAATATTTATACACAGATTATGAGAAAAACTAGTGTACAAACAGGCTGACGTTCTTGTGACTGAGAGCATATTAATATGGATTTATTTCCGCCACAGATGTCTCATGCTATTTCCTGACCTACAAGAGCTCAACAGTCAGACAGTGAATTAAAATGCATGATGTCACTTTATAATGCTGCTACACCTAAGCCCTTTAAAGCCATACATGGTACATTTGTCCAAAAGCCCTGTGTTTGTTAAATTCTTTGAAATGGTTTTCATACTCAGACAGCAAACATATGGCCTTTAAAAACAACGAAAATGATACTGATGATGATTATATGTAGCTGGTGGAATCCTGTCAAAATGCCTGGTGGACCAGACATGTGGCCATTGCTAATGCTTAGCACTTGGCTAATGCTAACATGCTAGCATGAAAGCTGTATGTCCTAACAGTAGCGACCTTTTTAATTATAAATTTAGGTGTTTTCTTGCTGCTGAGATCTTTAAATGCACTTATTTACACAACCACTAGAGGGCATCTTGCTACATATCCATTGTATATCCTATAAAAAAAAAACTAACTACTGCTTCTGTTTTTTTGGTGAACACCTCGCTAACATGAACTGTAGATAAAAATGGATGAATCTAACATGATGTTATCAGTGTGAGTGGCTCTGGATGCCGCCATCTTTGTTCCCACTTGGCGCTAAATATGAGCAAAAGGGTAAAAAAGTCAGTTTCTGCTGTTTCGTTGTACATTTTAACATGAAAGTCTATTAAAGTGACTCATTCTTTGTGCAAGCCCTCAAGTTGCCCCTGAAGGAACTGCAGTTTTTGACACTGTCACTTGCTTTAAAGTAGCTGTTTGATGAAGGCCACTACATTGTGATTATACTTACAGTATGGAGCTGTAAACATGGATGTAGGGGGAAAATTGCTCACCTTTGGCGTCACCTGTAATGCTGTGAGCATCAAGTCATTGTAGTGTTTGATAGACATGTAGCTAGCAGATTTAGCGTAGCTATGTGACAGTCACCATACATATAACTGTGCTGCGTCTTTCCCTGAGTGGAGCTGGCGGGTTTGCATGAAGCCCTGACTGTCACATCTTGCCAGTTTTCCAAGTAGAACTAATTCTGGATTAAAAGTGTAAAACTCATACGTCTTTCTTAAAATGTCTAAATCAGCAAATGATGGCTCCTCATTGCTTCAACGACGTAATAATCTTTCACGGTGTCACAGCAGTATTTATTTTTTTCATAAACAGATTCAGCTACCTGTCTGTCAGCCAGTAAATAAATTGGCTGTTTTAGGTGAGAGGATCCTGCGGGGGGGAGCAGTCATTAAAACAAAGTAGCTGGGTGGCTTCTTTTAAAAAAAAAAAAAAAATGGCTGACACTTTAAAATAACTGTCCTTGTTTTGCTTTGTCTGTCTGCAGCTTGATCACAGCTCAGGTTTTATTTCACTGTGAAGTACAGCAAACTGAATTTAAATGAAATGCAAATGTGACATTACAAAAGGACAATAAGAAAGTGATGATCCTCATTGTTTTCAATGCAAACTTAGCATAAAGGCAGCACATGTCAAAGAAACAACCCACATGGTCATTAGGATCAACCATCTTGGCACTTGGTGTTTGTGCACAGCCAGCATTAAAAGTCACTTACAATGCAGTAACATGTTTGAGGTTTGAAGGCAAAAGAAAAAACAGTAACAAGCAGAAGACTAAGCTAAGCTAACATTTAGCATTGAACTGAGGCTGAAAAGTGAGCATGTTTGTGTGAAACAATCTAAACATGTTTAAGTCTGCTCTTAAAAAGAAGTTTTAAACACACAGGAGAATTAGCTCAATTTTAAAGGCAGCCCTCAAGTGGGCACTCAGAGAATTGCACTTGCATCTTCATAATTTTGCATTAAATTTCACCCATGATGCTGCAGCTTGTGAAAGCTGTTTAAATAATACATGGTCAAAGTTAGTTTCCTGGATTTAACCAGCAGACATTTCAATTGAAATTCCTCCACTGCTGTTGTTTTTCCGGTGAGGACAGACTGCTTATTAAATACTGTATTTATCAAATAAATAAGAAAAAACAAATCACACTTTCTCCCCTGCCAGTCAATCATCTCCTCTGTCTCATATGCAGTCAGACATTTGCTTTCCCTTCCACAAACAAAATTAAACACTGAAATTGGAAAAACAGACAGTGAGTTTTTTTTGTACTCAGGCTCGGCATCCAAAACAAGTGAAAAGAAGAAAAAAGGGAATAAGCTGATTTGTCTCAAGATTACGAGCGAGATTTGTATCAGTGAGTTCCGTCACTCTGCAGACTGCTGACCTTAATACCCAAAACTCAAAGAGGAGGGCAGGGCTCGGAGCAATGACGCCTTTTTTTAACCTCTCTGCAGCTGGATGTGGAGTGATTTGTGAGGAAGAACAGCAGCAGCAGCAGTGAAACACAGCACTTACAGCTGTGCTGCAGTGTAAAGAAGCACAAGAGGAAGAGAGACAGCCGAGAAGTGTTTTTAAATTATGACTGTCACCCCTAAACACAGCTCAAAGCGAGCAGCGAGAGGTTGTCATCATGGGGCTTACTCCTGCTGTCACTGAAGAGTGGGAGTTGTTCTTAGAAAATGTTCTTTTACATGACTTATGGCATGCATATTTTCACACACACACACACACGGGGGGGGGGGGGGACAGCCTGATTATTACTGTTTTTGTTTATGAAAAAAAAAGTCAAACCAATTTAAACCATTCACACTGCAGGATTTTAATTAAAATTAATCATGACACCTGACAAAAAAAATTTTAGAGCTGC
>JAVQJX010020886.1:0-22118 GCA_036025115.1 Ambassis agassizii | reverse complement strand
AACCTGTTTGGAGATATATTCATAGATTTGCACAATTTCTTTTTTCCGAAAATGGCAGATCTACAAGCTCATAGTGCTGCACTCGCTGTGCCTTGAGCTTGTAGATCTGTTATTTTTTTAAAGTGTAATGGTATAAGAGTTTAAAATCTAAAGTGACACTTAAAAAATACTTTTACTTTTACTCTAAAAGTACATTTCATAGCCTGTACTTTTTACTTTTTACTTGAGTAATTATTTCATTGACTACTTTTACTTTTACCAAAGTCATTTTTTTTCACAAGTACTTATACTTTTACTGAGTACAGAATGTAAGTACTTTTCCCATCTCTGCTTAAATGCAGAAATACCTGCACAAGATCCTGAGATATGTGATGTAATCGAAGCTTCATCTGAAGCCTTTTTAGATGCTAATACTTCAGATGTGTTTCTGCACACATTAACCAGCGCCCGTGAGGGAGGACATTTAAACTTTCCATTATGACCCTCTGTCAATAATTGACCTCTGTGCCGTTATAGTGTGGCCTTCGGGTCGTGACTAACAAAAGAACTTGAGACGTTCTATAAGTTAAAGAGTATTTTTATTACACACAAAGCGTTTCTCTTAAACCTTTACAGCCACCGGCACACATGCAGGTTGTCCTGTTAGCAGGTCAGAGACATTTAGACACTGATGCTACAGATTCTTCCGACTGTTTCACCTACAAACAGCAGAATCACCACTGATCACAGAGCGAAGGTCAGGAGCTCCACACATGGAGGCGGCACTGACTCTATCCACTTTCTGCTTCACTCACTTCCATGTTTTAAATTTGACTTTTAAAGTCTCGAATCGTGACAGCACCTATGCTTTTCTTCTGCAGCCTCCCCGTCCTGCTGCTGCGTCTTTCAGCCTGGTATGAAAAGGAAACCCAAAGGAAGATGCTGTTAGAAACCACAGCAATGTTTTCATTTAACTGTTTGAAGCTCATTTACATCATAATAAAAGAGGCATTTTTCTGTGTTTAAAGTTGATGAGACTATTTTTCCAGTTAGCCGGCTAGCTGCAGCCACATCCTTAAAAACCCTCCACTGACATGACAGGACAAGCTCCATAAATTGTTGTTTTTGTACACACTTCTTGATCCAAAGCTGCTCAGAATTACCTTGTTTCCTGTGTTTATGTGCAGCACAGAAAGCTGGTCTGTGGGTGAGACAAAAGCCTGACGTTCCTCTAATGATATAGCAGGTGTCTCTCAGCGACCACGCCTAAACAACTACAGCCTTTTGTGTGAGTGTGTACACAATAAACATGCGTAGAGTGTCTCAAGGTGAAAGGGACGCATGGGTTCCATTTGCACCAACATTTCCACTCATACTCTTATTTAGTAGTAATGAGTGTGTGAACGTATTTTTCCTGGAAGTGTCCACAAAGTCACTTAAAGGGAAGATGCTATTTTGCTAAGCTAGCTTAGACAGCTAGCTAGCAATTTATCTAGTGCTGTTGATGACATAAAGTCCAATCAAGAGAGGTAGTTGGCAGTGAGCCTCTTCCTTTGGAGTCCTTTCAAAATAAAGCTGATTTTTTAAAATTCACATTAATTAGTACATGGAGACCTTCACTCAAGGACTCATTTTGTCCTTGAGGTGATATTTAAAAGGTCAAAACCACCATGTGTAACATTCAGACCAATCACACACACACACGTGTTTACATTCAAACAAATGCACACAGCTCAAGAAGCTCAGATGGAAGCGCATTGCTGAGCAATTTTACACATGCATGCATGAGCACAGACACACACAGGGTCAGACAAGAATGCGAAGCTGAAAGGTTTATGTGTGTGTGTGCGTGTGTGTGTGTGTGCAGCAAGCATCTGGTTAGCGGGTTAGCCGATCTTACACAGTTTACTAATTTAATTCAGATGGTGTGTTTCCTGTGTTAAAGAGGTAACACACACACACAGCGACAGAGTGAAAAGCTTCATATTCTGAGCTCACACAGAAAACTGGGTTGTGCAGGAGGCACGACACAAGTACAAGTTTCAGACATGTGTATACCTCCAGTACGGTGTAAGTGTATCCCTGTGACGTGAAGAGGGGGTAGGGTGGGGGTACGGGGGTCAGGACACCCACTGTGTCAGAGTGGGAACAGAGACTTTGGCTGAATGAAGTCCATGTTGTCTGTTTAGGGGATGAAATGACTGCATTGTTTGCACCATAATGACTGTTTGAGAGAGAGAGAGAGCGACATCGTTCAGAATTGCAGGCTGGAGGAGCACTGTAATCTGGGCCTTCTGGGTAATTGTTGGCACGCAGTGAGTCAACCTGAGCAGAGCCAAATAAGAGAAAAATATGAAGCAAAAACATGCAGTTCAGCAAACGGCCACTAGAGGATGAACACTTTAGAGAACACCTACCACTACTTTGTCTACTACAATGAACTATTTGATAACATTTTTTTTTTTACATGTAATATCTATAAATGAGGAAAGAGGAAGTTGTGGCACAGGCTGTTCAACACTCTGACCTACAAACATCTTTATCATTGTAACCCTCTCTGTAAACACTGCTTCCTGCTGCTTCTGTCCTGGTTTGCTTCTAACAGGTAATGACTGACTCTCACACACTTATCTGCAGAGCTCAGCCAAAACATGGACACTTCTGCATATCTGCTGCCTCCATAGGCTCTCTGTACGTCTCTCTGACGTCAGAGCGACGCACAGTGCTCCCCTCCCTTCCTGCTCTCTGATTGGCCACCGCCACTCCGCCCTCCTCCTCGGTAACTTGCTGTAAGTTTCGGGCGGAGTCTTGGCGCTTGAGGGGTTTATATTGGGGAGCCTCGGCACAGAGCGCGCTGGGTGCTTGACGACGGACCGGGAGTGGGTTCAAACGCACACAGACGGAGTTAACAGCTCGGGACATAAGTCAAGATGCCTTCAAATAAAGATGATGGCGGATGGAAGAAGTTTCTGTGGAATTCTGAGAAAGGAGAACTGCTGGGACGCACCGGGAGCAGCTGGTGTGAGTATCCTTCTTCTTCCTGCGCGCTCTCGTGGCTGTGGGAGTGTGCACGAGGAGGCGCCTCGTGTTTCTTGCCACCTGTTTGATTTGACTTTGCTGCATTCAACACCAGAGCGTGAGAATGCGTCAGTGTGACTGAGAAAGTTTCGCCGGTTTGTGTGTGTGTGTGTGTGTGTGCGCGCGCGCGCGAATGTGAGCCCCACGTGAAGCTCTGATTGGACATTCAGAGCGCGTGTGGCTGCAGTTCCTGTGTGTTGATGTCGGAAACGTCTACAGTGATGTTTCAGCACTTTATGGCAGGCAAAGGGTTAAAAATGCATCATAGTCCAAGGTGAGTCAAGGTGATAGGCCTGCGCGTAACCGGAAAGAGGAGTATCGATCCGTGTCGGGTTCCTCTGATCACATATCACTGTAATCTGAACAATACGACTGATTAACCTGTTCGACCTTTCTTCTCCCGTTTCGCCGGCAGCGCACAGCGCGTGCCCGTGTTCCCTCTCACAATGCCCGAGCCCCACGAGTCCTGCGTGGACTCGCACACACCTGGGAGGAAAGGTGTTCCAGTGCGCATCAGGGCTCCAGCTGTTTGTCCTTCTGAGGTCATGAGAGAGTGCTGATGCATTGAATCGTGCCATGCGCAGTGCTGAGCTGAAAAGGGTCCGAAACCAAATGGAATCAGACATGTTCTGCAGCTTATCTTCTCTGCGTGTTGACACATTGACTTCATGCTGGAATGAATGTTTTATCTGTCAGATAAAACAGAAGACACAGCATTTATCACACGTCCTCACATCTACAACAAGCAGTCTGTCATGTATTAACCAGCCTGGCTGTGCTGTCCTTGTGACATTGCCTCATGCAGCAGGAGGATGGAGAGACTGTGAACTGGAGGGTTAATTTATTTATTGCCTGGTTTAATGGAAGTGTCGCGCTGCTTTCACAGGCTCTCCTGAATGCTAGCTCCGTTAGCATGTGTCACCTTGTGGACGACGAGTTAAAGGACCTCTGAGTGGGATCTGGTTTCCTCTAGTGGCGAGGCTGTGGACTGCAGTTAGCTAACTGCTACTTAGAAAATGATTAATTTGTAATGGAAGATTATTGGCTTGAACCCTGTGGAGTCATGTGACAATTGGAATCGCCTGTCAGACCTTAATGGGCGGCGGTGACCATGTGACTTTTGTTGTGTAACTGTTATCGGTTGTTGTGGTAAAGCAGCACTCTGTTCTGACGCTTCCTTATCTCTTCTTCTTCTTCTCCTCCACAGTCAAAATCTTTTTGTTCTATGTGGTCTTCTATGGCCTCCTGGCTGGGATCTTCGTCGGCACCATCCAGGCCATGCTGCTCACCCTGAGCGACTACAGGCCCACCTGGCAGGACAGAGTCGCACCTCCCGGTAAGACACAGCCACAGATCTTTGACGCATTAACACACCATTTAGTGACGGTCATATGATGAAGCACAGCACCTTGTTACACATATTAGAGCGTCTTGTGACAACGTTTCCAGCAAATCAATGTGTGTGTGATGAGTGTGTAGCCTCCTCGCTCACCTCACAGTGAGTGTGTGTCCTGTTACACCACATTGAATATCAGCATGTTTTTACATTATTTCATGTTGCTCAGCTGCTTAAATGAATGTAGCATTGATTTGTTGTTGTTTGCCAATTAGCTGATAACAAATTTAGCTGTTTGTATCCACTCACAGTATGTTGCTACATAACTAGCATTATTGAGGCAAGTCAGCACTAAAATCGATCATTTATTCACATCATTGTTTGCTGTGTACTGCCTGGTTTCCATGGCAGGCAGGCCCAGCTGGGGTTTACTGAGCGTGCGCAGACACGGGTCTACAGAGCGGAGGCTCGGCGGAGGCGTTTCTGTGCGTTCACTAAGGTCAACCAAACACTGTTATGTCACATGGAGATCTACTGTCAATGACCTGATCTCTGCGCAGCTGATTAGAGTTGATGCAGAGCGCAATAAACACACTTTAAGGAGTGTTTGCTGGATTTTAGTCATGAGATCGGTTTCGTCTGAGTCAGACTGCAGGTGCTGTATTCAGCCCGTCTGGTCAAAATGAGGAAACTCTATCTGTGCCCTGGACATGTCATTAATATCACTCAAATGAACCGAAACTGCAAAAATATTCAGTGTCTCCGTAACAGGAGACGCTGGCTCAGGGTTTTTCTCATGTGTCCGTCGCCCTCACAGGCCTCTCGCACACCCCACGATCAGACAAGGCTGAAGTCAACTTCAACCTCAATGATGTGGAGACCTACCTGCCTTACACCAAAGCTCTGAGGGATTTCCTGGCTAAGTATGATGACAACGAACAGAAGGACCAGATGAAATATGAGGACTGTGGAGGTACGTCACGTCTGCTCTAATTACTTATTTACAGCCCTGTTCTCTGCACCAATCCTAAATCCTTCCTTGTCTCCTCCAGAGGACCCAGCGGAGTACAAGAATCGCGGCGACTTGGAGAGCGACGTGGGCATCAGAAAGGCCTGCCGGTTCTCCAGGTCTGTGCTGGGACCCTGCTCCGGTCTGGATGACCCCGAATTTGGCTTCAAGCAGGGCAAGCCATGTATGATCGTAAAGCTCAACAGGATCGTCAACTACCGTCCAAAGGTAATTTTAAAAGATATATAAAGTGAACAGACACATGCTGCCACAAGGGGGCAGCATGAGCTATACGTGAGCCTGTAAGTCTTTAAACTGTCTTCCCTGTTCAGCCTCCATCCTCCAATGACTCTATCCCTGAAGAGGCTCAACCAAAGGTGCAGCCCAATGTGATCCCTCTCTTCTGTACACACAAGGTACACACACACACACACACACACACTTCAATACAAATCAGTCTGTGGTCACAGATTTAACTCTGCCTCTCCACACTTCCACAGAAAGAGGAGGACGCCGGTAAAGTCGGGGAGATAAAGTACTACGGTATCGGCAACGGCTTCCCCCTGCAGTACTACCCGTACTACGGCAAGCTGCTGCACCCTCAGTACCTGCAGCCTCTGGTGGCGCTGCAGTTCAGCAACCTGACTCTGAACACCGAAGTGCGCGTCGAGTGCAAAGTGTTCGGAGAAAACATCGATTACAGCGACAAGGACCGCTACCAGGGACGCTTTGAGATTAAGTTCCACATTAACAGTTTATGACCGACATCAGGACCATAGCACACCCCCCCACCCCGACTCCCTCTCATCTGCCCCCTTAACACCAATCTGTAGGAGATAATACAAGAGGGGGCGGCTGTAGCTGTTAAGTCAATCACAACTAGTCTCGAATTTAAAAAAACAGTTAGGGGACCGACGTGTAATCTGTCTGCTTTCATCACTAGCTTCTACACTTCTCTGTCTAGCCTTAGAGTGTAATCTAGAGGAGCAATAGGCCCAAAATAAAAAATATTTATTCTGCTGTAAATGAGACTTTTCCACGAGCCATGGGACATTGTCGAGTGTGCGTCGCTGTGTTCGTCCCCTCTGCATATCGCTGCCTTGTGTGGGTTCAGTAGGTATTTTTATTTTATTTTATTCTTTTTGGAGTGTGCAGTAATCACAGCAAAATCTGGTCCTCCTAAAGCCACGCCATTTTCCTCCAGCTTTAGTGTGCGTCTCGGAGACAGTTTAATGATTATTCTCTCTTCTGATGTGTGTCAGGAAAAGGCAGCACTCCAGGAAACTTTCTTTCCTCGTCTTATTTCCTTTACGTCTGATCATCTTTTGGTTTAAAATCGGTGTGTGCTGGGTTTCAGGCCTTTTAATGTTGATTTATTTTTGCCTTGAATGTAGACTTGTGTGTCCAGCCTGTTAGACACTTTGGCCTGCTGCAAGGGCGATGGTGCTAACTCGAGTTTTGAAGTTTGTTTGTTTTTTTTTTTTTTTGCTGGATTTATCACAGCATTTTGGTGTAACTCAAATGTTTTAACCATTAAACGTGGTGAAGACTTTTATATTTATGCAGTTGTACATTGTTTCTTTGCAGAATATTGTAATGCAATACCAAAGTGACGAGTTGGAGAGTCTTCATCAGAAGCAATGCAGTACTCCTTTTTAGGACGTCATCATGTTAAGTGCTAAAGTCAGTGTCATGCCTTTGCAACCTTTCGATGGTTAACCTTTTGATTTGTTTTTTGGCCATGAATGTAGTTAGACTGAAGAACTTTCACAAAGAAGTGATGCTCATGCATTTCAATATAAAAAAAAAAAAAGACGAGTTCTCGCAGAGCTCTGTGGCTTTAGATGACTAATGATGCTGGCTTTAAAAATGTATTCCAGCATCTGTTCATCCATCTCTGTCATTTAATCCAAGATACAAACAAATAAAATCAGTACGGACCTTTAATCCTGTGTTTCTTCTCTTTCTTTCTAACGTATATTTAAAGAAGCTACAAACAAAAATGGAAGCCAGTGTGTGTGTGTGTTCACTGAGCAGGCCTCTCACTCTGCCTGAATAAATGGACTGTTGTTGGCTCAGGAGGAGGACGGGAGTGACTGGACGATTTCTGTTACTGTCCAGCCATGCAGCTAGGAAGGAGCAGGGCGGGGGGGATCAGTTACAGACACATGTCCCCAGTAATTAAAGGAGGACGGCGCTGTGTGCTAGCTTACAGAGAGATGTTGTTTCAGGCAGCAGGAGAGAGTGGGTATCAGGTCACCAGGAGCCCCCAGAGTCAGCCGAGCAGGCCTAAACACAGCCTGTATTAGCTCCACACAGGAGCCACTACTTCATGCAGTTCAAAAACAAAGACGCCAATGATTCTCTGCTAGTTTCTGTCTGTAAACCACACACAGATACGTCACCTCTCAGAGCAAACAACATGAACAAGTCCGACGTTACTTAAGGCCAAGAAAACTGTGGAACAATCAAATATTAAAATTAGAGGACAAATGTCCGTTATATATATATATATATATCTTCCGTTATAAAATTAATTTTAACTACAATCATTTCTCAGACTACCAGTTTAAAGACAAATGCTTTTTTTTTAGATGTACTGCAGGTAACCTGCCACAAGATGGCAGCGTTGTCACTCTGACTGAAACCTCAACCACAGTGACTGAAGAATAAAAAGCATCATGGTTTTTCTCAAAAATAATACAAGAACATTGCAGTATTGTCACAGACTTATCATCACAGCCAAAATAAGAAGCTCTGTTTCTCATGATGCCCAAATTATTTTAGGAACTAATCCACAGGCACACATCATGTGTGTGTGCTGCCAAATCAAAGCCTTTTCTCTACAGCAACTTATATTTTTGTGTCACTCTGAAGTTTCCTCCAGCAGCCCTTCTTTCCCTCCTTCCTCAGCGGACGAGGCCTTCCTATCGGCTCTGTAATTGCTTTGATGTAATTAAGGCTAAATTTGAGCGGCATGGACAAGGGATTTATAAAGGTCAAGAAGGACAGGGAGGGAAATGAGAAACGCTGTAAAGAGAAATGTTCTTTTCTACTGTTGAAGCAGGTTTTAGCACACACACACACACGATATGACTAAAGGACATGAAACAGCACTCATGTCTCGGGGCGTAACCACAGCGGGGTCGTGACAGTGTAGCCGCGCAAGAAGTTTTAAAATAAAACCATTTAGAGGAAAAACCAGAAATGTGGATGAATGTCTGTTTTTTTTGTGCATCACTGTGACCCACAGACTGTAAATAAAGATGGACGACTCACATGTCGGCCATCTTTACAGGCAGTCATGCAGGTTTGTAGTGACAGAGACAGGAGGAGAAGGTGTGTTCACATGGACCTACTTGCTGTGTGAGTATGGGGTCGGGAACAGGTGATGACTTAGGGTGGGGAACACTGAGGACACCTTCAGGGCAGGAGGGGAATAACAGGCTCTGAAATGACAATGATGGAGGTGAGGATGAGAACAAGAGTTTTTCATTCAGCCTGGACGCAGCTCCATCATTATTTTTTAATAGTCAAACAGCAAAAATAAAAATACATGAAGCTTTTTTTCATTCACCCCACAGAGTTTCCTCCCTCCCTCCCTCCCAGAACAAAAACACACTCCTCAAGTTTAACTTGACAACACAGACAGTTCAGCAGGAGCTTCTTCTTCTTCTTCTGCTGAGACATGTACGGCTTCGAGGACGTTGCATCAGCAGCAGTGACGTGTTTCATCTCTAAATGAATTTAGACAGAGAGAGAGAGAGAGCGGCCCTGCTCTGTGCTGCTGAAGCAGTTGTCATAGCAACCACCTGCTAAGGAGGAGGATTATAAGCACCCCTGTAACTGTAGCAGCGGCGGCGTTGGCTAAATGAGAAACGCCAGACGAAGAGCGTGCGTCGTCTTTGATGAATGGCACTCCGCTGCGTCCATAATCACAGAGCAGAGCGCTCACAGGCGCCGTGTTGTCATAACACTTTTTTTTTATTGCAGCGCTTTATGGATACATCCTGGGAGCACTTCCGAAAAGAAAAAGAAACTTTAATCAGCCGGAAAATGCACAAAAACTCGGCAGGAAGTCAGTTTAAACGCAAATACACTGTGTGCTTTCATCATTAAAGGGACATTAAGACCATTCACAGATTAAAAAAAACACCAAAAAAATGGTGTAAAATGATAAATATCTACTTTTAGAAGTCATAAATAGATACTCCTCTGTTAAAACACACCGACACTCACAAAGAGACAATCAAAAAACCTGTAAGTAGTGCACATCTGCTGCCGTCTACAAGCACGTAAACAGGACAAACCTACAGCAGGCCAATCGTCTGGGAAGAGGGGGATGTTTTTATGGACTAAATGAAGGTAACAAGAGGTCAGCTTTCCTCAATAACACTCTGAATAAGCCTGATTGGTGTCAGCAAACATTCAATATTTACAGAAAAAAATACATTTAATTTTAGGGAAAGAAAACACTGACAGGCAGGTAAAAAAGCTTCTCATCCATAAATCAGTCTTCTGGGCTGCTATTAACACCGAAATTCAGCTGGACTGAATATTTAATGCTGTAGAGAAATACTTTAATGCTAACTAGGACACCTGCAGATGTAAATGTGTCTCCTTTCCAACCCTGTGGTGTTAATATTGTGGCGAGAACAGGCGATAAAAACGTCCCTCTGACATTACAGCAGGAGATTCATTCTACAAACTAGCCAGACATGTTAAGGAAGCAGCTGTCCATCAAACATCGTGCTACAAACACAAACACACAGTGTGTCTATCGGGGGCACATACGCTCAGAAACACTCCGCTCTCTCACTCGTCGTCCCGCTGCTGGTCGAGTAGCGACGACGTGTCGAGCAGGCAGCCGCTGAAGTATCCAATCAGGGAGTGAGTCAGCTGGATCTGGCTGCGTGTGGACAGGAAGTGACCCTCGTCTGGGTAGATCTGCCCCACAAAACACAAGCTTTAAAAAAAAATCTGTTTATTTTTCTCTTTCCCTCATATGAGCGTGACATTTACCTGCATAGTGTAGTTCGCGCCGATCTTTATTAAGCGTTTGATGAGCTCTGCCGAATGCTGGAAGTGAACGTTCGCTGCAGAGATGACAAAGAAAATCATGCAAATAAGCATCACCGAGGTCAAGTTTTCAGCCCTCTGCATGGTGGAGAGGCTCATTTCAAAGAAGGACTCACACCCACACTAAAGGTAGAGTCACTGTTAAATGTGATGCGTACCGTCAGCAGTGCCGTGGGCCAGAAACAGAGCTCCTCCCCCCAGCAGACCTTTCATGTTGGGCAGCACTTTGGACGCCTGTAGAGGCAGAACATGTGACTCTCATATCAAAATGCATGGCTAAAAAAAAAAGGGTCAATAACAGCCAGTTTGATGGGAAGCTCTTTGGGGATCTCAGCCAAAAGTGGCCAGCTAATGTGCTGCCTGTGGACAGATGCGAGGCAGCTGTGACTGAAGTAACTTAACATGCTGCTGGCTGTAGCTTTATACTGAAGAGTAAAAATGTAAACACTCGTTCTTGGAGACTATAAATAGTGTTCTAGATAGAGTGATGACTGGAGCAGGTCTCAGAGAGGTCACTGAAAGCGACTTAATGGAACATCTGCGGGGTGAAAACAGCAGCGAGCAGTCAGATATCATTCAGATGTATTGTTCAAAGGAGCGTGGACGCTTAGCTGTAATATCAGAGCTCTCACACCCATCATTCAGCCGGGAAGATTTTCAAGCTGTCAACAAACTGGGTCTTTAATCAGCCTTGTCTCAGAGTGATTATTGTCTGATCAGATGGAGCCCCTCCTCTGCATGTCCCCCACCTCCTGCTGCAACAGCCACAGAAATAGAGCACTCTGGCCCAGTTATAAGCAACCCACTTACAGCAGGAGGAAAAACACACTCTGACCTTCACATGGAGGACGATTGTGTAATGTTTTTGTTTTACACCTCTGGCATTTCCAGATTTTTTTTCATATAATTTGGAGCCTGAGACGCCGACGGCCGCTCTTTATTTTTACCAGAGAAGGGCTGTTTTGTTTGTGAAGTCAACCAAAGCAGCATTTTCATTAGTGGCCTGCTGTAAGGAGCCATGGGACCCCATGTCACAGAAAAGGAGACATTTATTACAGAGAAAATTAACAAAACAAAAAGATGAGAGTTTCCTGTCTCTAGTGTCGCTCTATTAAAGAGATGGAAAGAAGAAATAAAGCAAAATATTACATTAAAAAAGGAGAAGCAGCCCACCTGGTATCTGTTCTCCTCTGTAGACAGCGAGCCGAAGTATCTCTCTGAGAAGGCCGAGGCTGAAACAGAAAAGATTTTTGCATGCAGAGTGTATAAGTCTGTTTTAATCACACATAATAACCCTGATTTTGATGCTTCAGAGCAGCCTATTAAGCTCTAATCACAGGCTGCACAGGCTCCTAAAACTCAATACAAGCCTGAATTCCCGAAAGCAGAAGTGAAGGATAATTAAACCAGGACGATACAGGCAGGATGAAGACATCACGAAGCAGGAAGCAGCACAGTAATAACTCCTTCCACGTCCCTGCAGTGAGCATTAAAGACTTTAATCCTACTCACCGTACATGGTCCAGTCTGTGACAGGAGCCAGAGCCGCCGCACATCTGATCAGCCTTTCTGTCGACTTTAGCATCATCAGAGCCAGGTAGCCGCCGTAGCCCTGCTGGAGAGGAATTAGCTTCATTTGCACATCTATCTATCAGCTGAAAAGTGAAGCTCCGATTAGATCAAAGTCTGACAGACCAACCTCTCCAAAGACTCCGACGCGAGTGCGATCGATGAACGGCAGCTTCACCAGGTAGCTGAAAAACACAGGAGGCGTTTTAATGAGCAGTGAGGAGGTCAAAGGTCAAAGGAAGACAGATTTTTTAATAGAGACAAAATGGCTCTGAACGTACTCCAGAGCTGCCAGCTGATCCTCCGCGTCCACCGTCCCGAGCCGCTGATGGACCTGCTGTAAAACCCTGCCAGGCCGAGAACACAAAGTCAGACAGTCCGATGTGAAGCGAGCCTGAATATTCTGAAAACAAAACCTCACCTTTGACCTCTGAAGCCGGACCCTCTGCCGTCAACCCGTGCCACAATGACCTGCTCCGTTCCCACCAGGACCTGGTCCCAATCCAGCCTGAACTCCTCCGTCACCGCCTGCTCCCCCAGAGAGCTGCCGCTGTGGAAACAAGCCACAGATAGAGACATGAACAACCGCCCCTGCCTACATGATTCATTTAACAAAAACACTGTAGTAAAGAGAGGAAGGCTCACACGATGAGGAGGAGGCCGTAGATGAAGGACTCAGAGAAGTCTGGAGGATAGATGAGCTTCAGAGGCAGCTCTGTGAGAGAGAGAGAGAAAGAAAGAGGACGGCAGCCAAGCAGACACAATCACACTTTTTACCCTCTAAGTGCTTCAATTATGTCACACACTAACACAGCTGTGAAGTGCACATAATCAATACCAAAGTTATCATTAGTGATCGTCTGGATTTCCGTATGAACCGTCTTCTTAGTGTCCAGCGCCGACCGCAGAGGGACGTTGTTCTCCAAGATGAAATATGCTGCAATACAAACACATCGTGAGAAAAAACACACACACACAAACATCACAGCAGGTTTCATTTTGAGGAGACTCACAGTCCACATCTGTGAAGCTCAGCAGCAGAGCAGCCGGCGCTCCAGGACCTGCAGAGAGAAGCATCAGGTTTGTTTTTAGATGCACAAAGGCGTGTCTGTGTTCTGCCATGATTGTGCTGTTTCCATAGTGCTGCAGGTCTTTATGCTGCAGTGAACAATGAGCCCACATTCAGAGTGAAAGAAGACGTCTTCAGAGAGTCTGACCTTGACAGTAGAGGATGGCGTGCTGCACATCCGGGCTGACGTCGGCGTCGAAGAACGTGCACTCCTCTTTAAGCACACAGGTGAGACATCGGCGCTCAAACAAGCCGACGGTGGGCACGCTGTCAAAGTTAATACAATGAGCGTCATGCACATTAGTGAAAGCAGGTAGAAGGACACCAAGTGTGCGCCTCACCTGTATAAATGTCTCTGCTCCGCGGCGTCCTCCGTGCTCAGGAAGTATCTGTGTGGAAGAAAGCAGAGCAGCAAAAGTAGGACAAGGTCACAGCTCCATTATACATCTGCCTGCACTCATCACTGCGTTTCTGCGGCCGGCCGACCATAAACACAGACTGATGTTGTCACGAGCCCCGCGGCACACACACTGTTTCCAAACAGCAGCAACAAATGTGTGCTTACAGGAAAAATGTAATAAAACAGACAGGAATTGATTTTTTAAGTTTTCTATTCACAGCAAAGTGTTTGGGGGAAAAGCCTTGAAAACGGTCTTAATCAGCGAGGCTTTCATCAGTTGAAGGAGGGTTTTATAATTACACAACAACAACAAGTCACAATCTATATTTAAGCTTATATCAAATTTTATGTTTCAGACAAGCCAGAGTGGTTAATAATGAAAGCAGAAATGAAGAAAGCATTGAGGAAAAACTAACATAATCTGGTTGTTTTCATCGTAACCCACGATTTTTGTCACCTCCCAGTCTCCAGACGTTAAGTGGCGAACCTCGTCCTGGTCGCTCCGTGACTAAAAAAAGGAGGAAAAAAAGGGAAATGTTTAAATTCCAGGAGGAGCAGCAGGTAACAGTGTTGATGCTCTGCACAGCTCACCTTCTTGGTGAACATTGTGATGTGTTGAAAATCTCCCTGACCTCCTTGTTTGACAGGCAGCGTGAGGAAGAACCTGCTCCGGTCCTTGGAGAACAGCGGCTCCTGGCTCTGCAGAGAGGAGTCCAGGCTTTACAGGTGTGGACACTCCCAAAGCAGCTGTGTGTGTGTGTGGCGTTAAGCACTCTGTGTTACCTGTCTTGAGATCCACGTCTCTGAGGACTCCTCGTGTCTCTGAATGACAGGACAGAAAGTAGAATCAGCTCACACACACACACACCAGCGCTGCAGAGAGCTCTGACCTGGAGGCAGACTCCGATGGTGGCGTCACACACTGTCAGCAGCGAGGCGTTTTGGGGCCGGTTGACCCAGCGCACGGCCAGGTGAGTGTTACCGATCCACCTCACCATGGTGACGTAGAAGTCCCTGCAGAGGAGACGAGCAGGTGAGGACTTTGTGTGACTTTGTGCACATGTATGTGTATCAGACTCACCTGGATCTGAGCTGCTCGGGCGGCTGCAGCTCCTGAGTGTGAGTCACTCCAAACAGGTTGACCACTGATAACTTTACTGCAGGGTTAGTCTGTCCGGCCTGAACAGACAAACACAGACAGACTCTGATATATTTAGACGTAGAAGGACTTTAAAAGAGGTGTGGTGTTACCATCGAGTATGGGTACTGGAGGCCTCGGGGGTAGGTGCTGCCGGTGAACTGGGGCAGAGCCATGTTGGGTACCAGGGTGTCGTTGATGGTGAGGAAGGCCAGACGCTCGCCATCAGGGGACCACCAGTGAGCCAAGTGTGAGCGCAGAATCTCCTCTGAAGAGAAAAGGATATTATATGATCAAAAAAGGACAAAAAATCTGCTTCTACGGCTACAATAAAGCCCTGAGACGATTCTCCCTCACTGTGTCTGTGCAAACTGCAGCAGCTCAGTACTGAACGTGTTTACACAGCGACTTAATGGATTGTAGAGGCTCGCTGTTGATTTTTCATTGCCATTCTGCTTAGTTTGTCTAGTCTGCTTCTCTGCATTTTTAATGCTGAAGACAAATCTTTGAAAAGCTGAATCCTGAAACTGTTTCTCCTCCTGATTTCTGAGGAAAAGCTCGAGTCGGTGACCTTCATCGCACCTTCGTACAGCCAGTCGGCGAGCCCGTTGAAGATGACGCCCTCCATCCCCGAGGACGTGATCCTCAGAGAGCTGCTCCTCACATCTGACTGATAGTAGATGTTGTTCTCAAAGATGTAGATCTGCAGAGAAAGATGGAACGATAAACGATCTGTTTTTACATTAAAGCTCCTGGTTGAGAGCAGCATGCAGCTGTTTGCTCTCCCTCTTCCATTACAGTTTTAATGTTTGCATTTTGCAAATACAAACAGCAGCAGCCACCAATATCCTGAGTCCTCCTGATTTCATTTTGCTGCTGACACTTTTAAATGAACAAGTGCAGACACACATAATGCAAAAAACAGACTTTAATTGAGCTTTCTTGACTCTAAAACTTCAGTTTCATCATCATTTAAAATCTTTTTGCCTCAAGATTTTTACCAAAAATCTTGTCATTTTTCTCTGAGCAGAAAGTCCTCACTGCGTCGTTGATGTTTTCTTTTTAACAAAATAACCTCTCAAATAAAACGTCTCGACTAAAATGTGGATTTAAATGCAGACAGGGCGCGGTGCGGATGTAAACACAGCCTATATTGTATCATATTATTTGAGTCGATCTCTGTGGGATTTATAAAAAGAAAATGAAAGAATGGCTGGTAAACACGTACCAGCTGCTGGCCTTGTCTCCCCCAGGCTGCATGTTGGAGCACAGCGTTCGGTACCTCAGGAGGGTTCAGCTCCCACACCTCTCTGAAAACACACACATTTATTAACAGTAACCTCTATCTGTGTCTGAGTGCCACCACACAAAAACTCACCTCGTGTAGATGTTGTACACGATGTACGACGCCGTGTATGAATGTCTGTACACCTGCAAAGAATGTGAAAGCATGTGAGGTCACTCTTCCAACAAAGCTTTGGCTTTACAAACTGAAGCTCTATAAAGTGGCGTCACTTTTACTTTGAGGGGATGGCGCGTCTCCATGGCAACAGATAAATCAAGAGTGCAATCTATTAAGCTCAGCCGTGACCGAAGAGAAGTGGAGCAGAAGGGGAAGAAAATAAAGTAAAACAGTGTTTGTACATAAGGCTGTGTCTAAGGTTATCAGACACACATTCGGCCCAATCATTACAGAAAGCACACTGTTGGACACACAGACGTCCTCGTCCACTTTATCAGCAGCTGCAGAGGCTCTAAAACCCCGAGCATGGATCCGTCTGTTTGCAAACACATCTTAAAATCAATGGAAAACCTTCACAGTGAAGCAGCAGAGAGAGAAAAGCACACAGCTAATAAATCCACACGCTGCAGTTAGTGTGTGTCTGTGTGCAGTAATCAGAGTATTTCTGCTCCCTCAATCAGACTATCCAAATCATCAACAAAAAAGAGCAGGAAGACAATGCAAACTGAATCTGCATGCACAGGAGCAGAGTGTGACTGAAACACAGAACAGCTGATGATGCATGCTGCTGTTTCATTTGACACTCACCGGTTTGACATCATAAGCAAAGAGCGCGTACTTCAGATCTGCAGACAGAGAGTACTTTGCCACTTTGAAAGCCACCTAGAGAGAGAGAGTCATCCAATTAAACACACAGAAAAATAAGATGCATGGAAACACAGCATTCATTACAGCTGTTTTTATCAATTAGTCTCCTCAGTAGCTTCCATTTCACACTGTTCTTTTTTATGATATAACATTGTTGATCCTTCCAGCTTTCATTAAAAAAATGCTGCTCATGTAGCAGCTAAAGGCCAGAAAACCACGAGGGAGCCACAGCAGGTTGTGACATTTCCTGGAGACACAGTGGTGGACAGACATTTTACAATTTAAAGCTGAACAGTAAAAAAAAAAAAAAGTCTCCCAAACTACCAGGCCACCTCTGCTCTTTTTGATTTTTACACACATGGCGCCTAAAATCCTCATCAAATCCCCTTATGTAACGCTACAGGCTGCAACAGCGTGCGGCTATTCAGTGAAATTCATAAAAAAAGTGATGCAAATAACGGGTTTATGATTTTTCACAGTGTATGAGGATTACAGAGGAGCAACAGGATTATAATGATGCAATTAGAAACCTGCTAAATGTGGCTTCTTTTTGATGAAATACACAAAATATTCTTGACTGCATTTCACTGAAAAGCAGAAACTGACATGACTTGATGTTCCTGGAAGTTCTGCAGCATTCATTTGTGGGCTCACGTCAAGTTTCAACTGCCACACACACACACACACACACACACACACCTCTCTCTCAGGTCTCAGCCCGCCCACAGGGCAGACTACTCCCTCAGTGGGAAGTCATTTTATTCTGTTTCTGCAGGTAAAGGAGGGACGAGGCTCGTCTCCAGGACCCTCTGGGGATCCAATCACACAGCAGTGAGACAAGAAGAGAGCGGCGCTGTCTTCTTTTCTAAAGAACCGTGAGGAGGACTGCACGCTGACAAGGTCAGCCAGTCTAGTCCCATTTATCCTGTCTGATAAATTTGGAATTTTTCCAATTTTAAAATGTAAATATGAGTCTACCATGTGAGGCCTTTGACAGCAGCATGAAGACGTAAAACAGAGAAGAGCCTAAAGAACAGACTTACAAACGTGCTGTTGCTCAGAATGACTTCTGTCTCGTTGAGGACAAAGTTAAACTTGATGACATGGCCGTCTTGGTTCTTGTACACCACCTCCGAATCTGACCACAGAAGAAGAAGAAGAAGAAACATATGATGGAGATGATAATTAGAAGGAGAGTTAATGACTTTTGATTGTCTAAACACGAGGAAGGGAGTCAGTTGTGCTCTTTTCTAATCAATGAGAAGGCTGAAACAGCAGGAAGTGCAGCACACCCACCGCTCTGAAGCCGCCTGTCTGTCCACTGGAACACAATCAGACAATAACAAAGATGTTTCTGTGTGTATATTTTTTGGTAAAATCTCCCTTCTCCACATTTTCACTGAAACAGCTGAAGCTCATTTACAGTGAATTCGTGGCTGATTGCAGGGTAAGACAATCACTCACTCGAGCAGCGGCTTCCAGGTTGAATGTGCAGTAAAAAAGTAAATGTGCGACCCAGATATTTCTGAGTTTCTTTAAGCCTACGTGTGCATCTGTGTATCAATAATAGGACACTTACACAGCATCTCTCGAAGGATTTTCTGATTTCATATAATCATACATAATGCAGCCTTCACATTGTTTTATTCATATGGGGCTCTGTACCCTTATTGTTTGCACAAACCTCATTAGCAATCATGTATGACAAGCCGAGCAGCGCGGAGCACTCATCCATAACTGATGACACACACACACACACACAGATCTGTCCCGCCTTACATAAGCACAGAGATGTTTTCTTTTCTCTTCGTCTCATATAAACAAAGATTAAGAAGCGCTTCATTAATGATTCACATACTGTATATACATTTCAGCTGTGACCTCCTAAACATATATACAGGGATGTATGCAGTTCCCGTGGCAACAATGAAACTGTAGCTGGTGCTGATGATGACAGACCGGTGATCTTACTTTGAAGTGATGGAGGTGTTAGGAGGAGCGTGCTCTGTGCGGTCTGATTGTTTCCTGATGAAATATCATCATAATGATATTCAGCTCTGAACTTGAGGAGCTGCTATCTCATCTTAATTCTTTCAGTTTTTTCGTGACTCTTGCTTTGTTTGGCTCAGTTTATCACTCTCTTGAAGTGATGTTATAAGTGTCCCTTTGCTGTTAGATTAAAGAGAGCCAGACCTGGATGTTAGAGGAGAGAGGAGGAAATGAGTCGGAGGTTGTCAAGGAAGCAATTTCCCTCACGGACGTGTTTGAATTACACTCACAACACCTCATGGAGACCCGGCAGTAAATTTCAGGTGCGGACCTCGCTCGACCACTCGGGCTCTGAGCTCTCATCGCACCTGATCGACATTAAATTTACAGCAGGCTGCGTGTCAGACAGCAATTTCCCCATTTCATCATCAATCTCACACAAAAAAACAGCTAATGGGGGGGACAGGCCATAAAGCAGAAACTCCCTCAGACTGAAGCTTTTCATGGAGGGTTATTGATCTCCTTCTGCATCATCTATTTTTCAGTATTATCAGCTTTGTTAAGCACAGGTTGATCTCATACAGGCAGACGTGTGTCCACAGCAGAGGGGAGCTAACAGAGCCAAAACAAGGAGCTAAAATACTACACACTGCAACAGACGGATCACAAATGAACAGCCTCCCCTTTAGAAAGTTACGCAAAATGTCTCACAACCACACACACACACACATGCATCAGTGTGTGTGTGTGTTAGAGGCCAAAACATCCAGAGCCCATAATGAGGAGCCACAGGCCACAGGACTAGTCATTAGTATTATCTCCCTGTGGAAGCAGCAGGTGCTGGATCTCTGTTTCCTTTCCAGCGTGGGGAAGCTATCTCTCACTGTCTCCCCCTCCACCTCTGTCCTTGTGTCTCTCCTCCCACCTCTCACCTTCTGTCAGTCCCAGCATGACTCCACCAAAGGTGTCATGGATATATTTAGTCATCAACACTGCAGAATTTACCATCAAAGCAACAATTTAGCTGTCAGCTAAATGTTTGAGATTTACTTCCTGTTTCCTTTCTCATCCTCCGATGCAAACACAACCTGTCACACTGTCATGGAGCCGGTTAAACCACACAGACATGGAAGATGTGAGGGCATCGCTCGGTGTAGGCGACGCACCCTGAAGACGACCCCGAGGAGGAGAAACGTCACTGAACGAGATACAAAAGAAGAAACGGATGTGACTCAGGGACCAATCAGGCTAAAGGACACTTTGACACAAACGTGATGATTAGCAACTGACCACCTGAGCTGCAGCTGCGACCAAAACACGGCTTCTAACGGCGAGAAACAAACCCTGAGGTCCAGCTGATGCGTCGCCTCAAGTCTTCATCGACTACACACAAACACAGACACACAAAGTTTCCCGAGCCCACCTAATGTACGGTGAGTCCTGAAAGACAGTGATTATGATTCCTTAATGATCACTGACTGTGAGTCGCTGCGGGCCGTGTTCTCTGTGACACAGCGAGGCCATCTGTGTTTGGATATGCAGGTCAGCAGGAGTCACTTCAGTTAGCTTATGTGTTGTTTACACACTGAAGAGCAGTGACAGACAAATTCGTGACACCATGAGAACATAAGGGGGGGGGGGGGGGGGGGCGGGTTGGCCCTGGATGGATTTAGAATATAACAAAGTGGATGTGTTGGAAACAGAAAAAGTTTCAGGTGTCCTTGATAACTTTGCAGATGCTTTTATAAACCTGAAATTATTACAGCAGTCCCTCTGCGCGCTGACTAACGTCTGTAATGAAACCTCAGGTGGAGGAACTTCCTGTTCATTTTCTGATAAAGCAGCTGAACTTTTCACCTGCTCTTTAATGTTTAATTACAGACTGTCATATGCACAGATAAAAGCTACTCTGTGTTTCTGCATTGCAGCCACTCACCGCTGATCCACACGGCCTCGGGGTCGTGGACGCTGAACTCTGGTTTGTACAGATCCGCCACGGTCAGCCGGGACTTGCTGCTTCCGGGGGTCTCGGCTGGAAAAAGAAAGAAAGATTTTAATACGTAAAACAACAAACAACAAATGTGTTTCAGTGGCTGACGTACTGGGCGTGAGGACGACCACAGACATGGTGATGAGCGAGCAGACCACCACGATCACCAGCAGAGAGATGGCGATGCCCTTCCAGTTTCTCTGTGGGGGGCTGATGTCCACATACTCCTGCAAACACAGTCACATGTTAGGATTTACCCTTCTGTCCAACATTCATGGAGATGCATTATCATTCACGTCCAGTCAAACTGTAGCTCAACAGCTTGTACTCATCCTGTCTAGACATTAAGTGTGGAAGCCGTCAGTGTGTTGGAGTGATTCTGGAGTTTCACCTGTAGTTCTGCCTGAGAAAAGACGAGGGACTGATTTTCAGATCCGGACTGAAATGTGGCTGCTGTGGACGTGTGCTGGGATGTTTCCAGCAGTGACACCACAGGGGACTGTAATAGGCAGCTGACATATGGCGCCTAAATCGCTTTTCTTCAGAGCCTGAGAGAGAGACATCAGACGCTGTGAAGCCTCTTTCACACATCAAACAGCGTCAGACTGAATGCTTTGCAGCAGACTTCTGGTGCTTTCCAGGTGCATGACTTGCTAAGAAGCAGAATAATCTTGATCTGAAGCAGCTGCTTGGGTCTTTTATTACCTTCCTGTCGGCTCTTTGTCTCACTCTGGACACAAGCAGACTTATTTCAATATCACTCCAAGTGTCTCTGATCCACAGAGCCTGAGGTTGTTCATTTCGGCCTCACAGTGCGGAGCAGGGCTGTTTTTCAGCTGGAAAATGATAAAAATAACCTGAGGCTTAAGGGATTAAATGAGAGACCCTAAAAATCTTCCTTATTACCTCAGTCTGAATATAAAACACTACAGGAAGGACAGCTTAAACCAACAGACAAACATATTTGTTTAAAATAACAGCCAGATAGTTGCAGCAGCTGCTTCTGGGATTTAAAACTGACTCGAAGGATTATTGTAACAAAAATTATTCTGAATGAATCTGAATGTGACTGTGAGGCCGAAGAGGTGCGAGTGTTGTCCAGAACAATCTGTCTCACACACGAGGAAACTGTTCAATTAATGAAGCAGCACTAACTGATTCACACACACACACACACAGTAGATAGTGCTTACTTCTCACACCACTGGGCCATCGACTCCTCTCTGAGTATTCAACATCTTGGAGCTAATTCTCTGCATACTCTGTGTGTGTGTGTGTGTGTGTGTGTGTGTGTGTGTGTGTGTGTGTGTGTGTGTGTGTGTGTGTGTGTGTGTGTGTGTGTGTGTGTGTGTGTGTGTGTGAGCCCGAGAGA